>VZTB01017137.1:599815-660173 GCA_013397245.1 Thryothorus ludovicianus | reverse complement strand
GATCGCCGCCCTCTCCCCTCGCCGCCCGTAATTCCAGGGATGGCGCTTCGGGCGGCTGAGCCTCAGCGCCGGCATGTGCGGTCCGGTCGGCTGGGCGGGGGCGAGGGAGCCGGCGGGAGGGGCAGGGAAAGGGGCAGTCCCGTGCCTGCCGCGGGAGCACAAGTTGATGGTCACCTCCACCTCGGAGCGGGATGTAAATGGCTTGGGCTCTGCCGCAGCCCATATTATATTATGTAATTATATTATATTATATTCCCAGGGACACGGGAATGTCAGGTGTCTCGCAGCAATTCCACATGCTCCGGTCAGGCCCTGCCCTGGCAGCCCCGGCTTCGTCCCTGTTCTGGGCAGCGCTCGGCCTCACACTGCCAAAAGCTGGAAACGCTGCCCAAGGCTACAGGGGTTTCTTGAACATCGTTTGCAATGCTGGGAAGGAGAGCGACACAACATTTGTGAGGAATGGCCACGCTGCCTGCTCGGCGAGGCAAGGGAGAACAGGAGCCTGTGGCACTGAGGGCGGGAGGTGTCGGCAGCACTGCCCCGTGCCCGTGGCGCCGTTGGACGAGGCTGGGCTCCCTTTCCGCGCCATGGGCGCCCAGCAGCAGAGCCTCGCTGCGGGCACTCGCCGGGCTGGCCCAGGGCCCGGAGCCCGCACGGTGTGAGAGGTGCTGGGTGCCACCGAGGCGGTGCCTTGGGGCTCCCGAGGGCGCTGGGACCCAGCCGGGCCGTGCCGCTTGAGCCCCGGGCGCACCCCGAGTGCCCCGCTGCCTCCTCGGACAGCGCTTCCCGTTTTCCTTCCCGCTGGCTGTTCCGAAACCACGGGCGCCTGCTTCGTAACCCTGCCCGCCGAGTCTGGGCTGCGGCCGGTGCACGATCGCCCTGGGAAAGAACACGGGGGAATCTCACACACAGCATCGGGAGAGCGGCGGGGAACGGGAGCGAAAACACGGGACAGGGAGCGTGATCCGGGGGACCTCGGCAAGGAACCCGTGCAGAACAAGGCTCACCCAGAGAGGAAGGAAACGGCAGAGAGATGAAAGATGTGCAGGGGAAGCGGAGCAGTTTCATTAAAAAGCACATTTAAAAGGCTATTGACAAAGAAAAAGATGAAAAGGACAGTGACAAACAACAATAAGCACTACGGCCATTTCAAGTTACTTCAGTTTTTTTAATCAAATGGAATTTGATGCCAAAATATTGTGTAAAATCACATGATTATAACTTTAGTATCAGGAGCAAGCAGAGAAGCAAACGAGGACTAAAGTGGGGAAGGATGTATACAAACGAGAGTTGTGCATGTTGTAGACAGCCACATAAAATACAAAGAGAAACCTCTCCCTTCTCTATCCCTCTACATCTATCTAGTGCCATTTTCTCTTCTGCTAACTTTTTTCTATTGTTCTATTGACTTCTTAGCTATGCTTGGATGCTACACTTCCCTCCCTTTCTGAGTTTTTAGACATCTTGTCAACTAGTCTTACCAAAACTTAAAAAGTGCTGAGATAAAACTTAAGGTAAACAAAACATGATTATAGAAAAAAAATCTTTCCAAGAAGTTGTTAATTCCTAGACTACCTGGTGGAGGGGAGAGAATCTAAAACAGGTTATAAACTTGTTTTCTGTTTTACTTGCAAAATGTTTGTGTTGAATTTTGAACTGGAAGAGTTTCCTTAATACTTTCAAATGTTAAAGTGGTTCAGAACGTCTTCTAAGCAAAACAGATTTGCAATGCTGGAAAGACTTATTAGAAAGGGGCCTATTTAAATCAATTTAATTCCCACTACTCATAGTAAGATGAAAAAACTAGTAAAGTTACTTTCCTTCTCATATACAGCACAGAGTTTTGACTTTTGCATATATATATGTAGTCCTGCAGAACAATGGAACAAGACTTGATTAACTTCTTTATGAAAAAAATTGAAATTACAGTACACACCACTTGCTGCGTCCTCATTTTAGTACTAAAACATTCACTGTGAAATAAAAGCATTTCTGATTTTATGTTAAATATTTTGCACACAGCCAACTTACCACAGGGCGAAAGAGCATTATCTTGACCGTTTTGCATAGGTACTCAAAGGGATATTAGATAAGGTCTTAGAGGAAAATAGAAAGCCTAGAGGCAAGTGTCTATGCAAAAATAGTGATCTACAAATATTTTAGGCAGATAGTAGTCATATTCAATTCTATTTACTATCCCTTTGTTATAGTTGAAGTTGAAGCATCTGAAATACGCAGTTTTTACAGAGTATACAGAGAAACATCAGAAATGAAACTCAGCAGGCTTAGTGGAGACCTCTGGTTACGTTACTTCTCTCTATAAAGCAAATTGTATAGAAAGATCCCTAAAAAAGCCCATAAATTCAACAGCTGTGTCAAAAAACCCATGTAAGTCAGTCTTATATACACAAGAAAATACATGGTTCCACACTTGTGCCAACAGGAAGGGTGAGGCCTGGCAGCAGACAGACACTGGGACTCCCTGACTGTGCACTGCAAGGTTAGCACAACACTTGAGCCCTAAGCCCCAAAATCTGCACATCAGATCACCCAGATGTGAGGGCAGCCACATGCTTTTGAAAAAAGCCTGGTAGGAGAAGGAGAAACTGAAGGAGCCTGGCTCTCCCTTGTGTTCTGCCCCCTGAGTCAGGACAGTGCAAAGCGCTCCAGTACCTCTGCTTGCAAGCTGGATCACAGACTACAGGTATGATGTATCCAGAAACTAAAATCCAGCAGGAAGGTTAAATACCTCTGAGTCTGGACAGAGGGCAGAGCACTGACTCACCACATATTCAACCAGCTGCTGGCAGAACAGGAAGACTGCAAACACAGAGCACCCTACAAGATCTACACCTACAAAAATGCAGATAGAAGGCAGTTCTCTTTATAAACTCAGTTTCCAGTGCATTTCTTAAAATTTATATTCGAAGAGATAGGGGATTAGATTCTTTGCATCCTTTATTAATTTTCAAGCATGGAAACGGATTTGAAAGAGATACACACCACATAAATAAGGACAGCTCATTAAGACAGCATGCTTGATCATTCACCTTAAGAAAGGCTGAAAATTTTCAATTCTTTTGTTGTGGGTTTTTGGGTTTTTTTGCATGCAAGCTGAAACGATCTACAAAGTCCCTTTCCCTATTTTTTTTTTTTTTAATAAAACGAAAAAATTCATACTTCTACACCAGAAATTCCCCATGGTACAGGGTAAGTACTTCATAACAGTTTTTCCTCTTCTCTCCATCCCCACTGTGTTAGTGTGTTGGCACAATGGCAGGATAACAATTACCAGATTTCAAAAACCACTGGAGGTTTGAGATAGCTTTTAAAAATAAATAAAACTATTTAGATACAGAAGAATTTTTTGGTGGATAATTTATAACAGAAATTCATAAATATGATCACAATTTCCTAAAAATCTATACAGATACAAGTAACACCACTTCCCTTGTAATGCATGGATTTCAAGTAATTACACAAAACTCCATTAGACAGCCTTTCACATACAAATTACACAAAATTAGACATGTATGCAGGGATAATGTAACGCTTCTGACTACTTAATGGTCCAAAAATAATAAAAGTAATTCAAAAAAAGCTAGTTTTCAGTTTAATTGTTGGGGTGGAATGTACTGTGGGTGGTGGTTGCCTAGCAGCTGCTTTTGCTTTGCTGGCCTGACTTGCTCGGACTGCAGTTTCTAGACGTGTTTTCAATTCAGGAGCAGCTCCCATTACTGTCTTGAAAGCGTGTGGGTAAAGTGGACCAATGTGCATTAGATTCTGAAGTGCAAACTCGTGAAGATCCTTAGAGGCTGTAGATGCAGAAGCAAAGGCATTTTCATTCAGTAAATAGGAGATCAGAGTGGGAACGAGAAGGGCAAGCAACTGTACTCCTAAAAATGAAAGAAAAATATATGTAATTAACATATCAGAGAATGAAACAAAAAAAAAAAAAGTGAGTTACTAGACAGATAAGGGTAATATTGTTTTCAGAACTGACATCAGAAACCGTAAGCAAAAAATTATCAAATTAAAACAACTGAAATGGATGATGGCTTCCCGTGCTTTGATCACTCCAGTCTGTCTTACCAGGACTGGGTTTAAGGTTTCTATTATTGTTCATTACAGTTATGTTGACTCTGATGCTTATTTTGAGATGTTTTTGTACCATCCAATTGCAGACCATTGATGAAAGATTGTAAGATTTCGAAACACTTTTCAGGCAGACAGAAATGTTATTCAATGGAATCTGAGTATCTGCCTCCCCAGCGAGCATAACTGAACTGATATCTGTGTGCAAGTGCTCACAAAGATGTCAGAGACAGTCATCTGCTGTTATTTATGTTGTAGTGGTCTGGGAGATCCTAATCCAAAAACAAGCAGGGCAGCTATACTTCAGCTAGCATGACCTAAGGCCACAGACCAAAATGGCAAAGGGACCAAGAGAGCTGACCTTGAGAACAGAAAATTCAGCTAAACTTAAGCAACAAGGCAAATTTTTGTACCTAGAAAGAATGTAAGCACACCTTTGAAATGTGTAACCTAGTAATTGTACATTTTAAGCTCAAAGAACTTAAGATTTAATGGTAACTCATTTGTCTAAATTGTTTTAGATTACCAAAGTATTAATTATTTTCCCTTAAAGGCTTTGACTCATTCATACTCGTGGGGTGATTGTCTCCAGCAAAAAATCAGATGCCCTGTTTCCTCATTTATTCCAGTTACTCTCTCATTCACGTGTGTTTCAAACAACTGTTCTAGAAGCAGAATGAGGCTCAAGAAATTTCGTATTTTATCAAAAAAGAGAAACTCCAACAAGGAGTGCGTTGGGGGAAAAGAACCCACAAAAACCAACAAAAAATTCAAAAAACCCTACAGAAACCCATAGTAGTCTTTTTCAAGGAACTTTTTCAGCATTTGAAATCAAATGTCAAGGGCAGTTAAGTCTTCAGAATACATATTGTTTCAGTTGAAGAATAACTAACTCGAAGATAAATTGTAAGTAATGTATTCTATCTACGGAATCTTGCTTCATCTACAATGAAGATACTCTGACCAGTATAGTTCAATTTCTTGGGCTCTTCAGATAAACCTTGTTGAGATGCTAGAAGCAACCTGATAGTTACTAAAACAATTAAATTTAACAACAAGAAAAAGTAAATTTAAACAGCATGAAATACAAATTTCCAAACAGAATAAAATATCACTCATTACTGCAGTTTGTGTTTAGATCTTTTTCCTGCAATCATCAGAGATGCAGAGGCTACAGCCTACCATGCTGTATATGCTACGTAAGTTCATGTTTACAAAAGTTCTAGCACTGGAAGTAAAAAAAGAATGTTGTACACACAATCCATTTGTGACTATGCCATCAAGTTCCTAACTTCAATATTTCTAATTTCCCTTAAAAAAACATTCTTCTAACATTTCAGTATTCTATTTTAGCATTACTCATTTCTCTAGAAAACCTGAATACTTACTATTCTGTTCCTCACCAAGGGCAACCAATGTTTCAAGGACTTTTATTCCTTCCTGGACTGCTAAAAGCTCCAGATTGTTGTTTGGGCGGCTCCTTTCCACAGCTTTCAACTTCTCAACCATGATAGGGGCCAGTGAATGAATATATGGAGTTGACAGGGCACGATTGGTGTGTTGGAACACAGAAAGCAGGAGCTGGTAACACTTGGCTTGAACCTAATCAAATCAAGATAAATACATAGTCTGCAAAGATAAATACATTGTCTGCAAAGTTACTTGTTAACTCAGGGAATCTAATAAACTGTTATCTCTGATTAAGAAAAAATACAAACAAAAAAAATCTACTAAATGAGAAGGAAAAATACTTAGTAACAGGAAAGCAGCAACACAGCCCATCTAATAAAGTAGTATTAGCCCACCATACAATAAAAGGAAGGCCAACTGGAAAGAACAAGCAGGTACTAAGTAGCAGTAACAATACAATCTCCAAGGAAATAAAGGCATAGTTAATACCATACAAGTCAGCCACCCCAATTCACAGTGAACTACATCTTTTAAGTCTTAGAACTACCAGCTCTAATAGCAGCTTAATCTTCAAAATCGTGATATGCTATTCCAATTCCAGAAGGGCAACACAGCCCATAAAAATTACTTGGAACAAAGTGATCTTATTGTTCAAACACGAGCCAAGGCTGTAGCCAGAAGTGTCAAGCCTGTCCATCCTTGCTTCTCATTCTCCATTTTGTGCTGGTAGTAGCCTAGGATTGCATGTGTAGCCATACTATGAGCTGGTCACAGAATGCTCTCCTTGTTGTCCTTTTATTTTATTTTTTAACCTACTCCCTTCTCTGTGGAAAGCAGAGATTATTAAAGCCAAGGTTTGAGAAGATGAATCACTGATGATCTTGTTCAGATGAATTTATGAATGCATTTTTTGAGGCATACAAAGATCTTCCTCTAATATCCCACACAAATAACCCAGAATTTTTGAAAAGCTGAAGCCTCACAACAAATATGAGGATAAAACATTGCACATGTTTTCTAACTGCACTCAAGTCTGAACAGGATGAGTTATCGAGCACATGCTGAACAGCAATGTTCTAGAGAAAGTATTACTGAACAAAATGATCTGTGAGGAGATCCAGGGATTACTGGAAATAAAGATATATAAATAAAAATATTGAATAAAAATCATAGAATGTAAAAACTACTGGTAAGAAAATATGAGTTATACAGCTCATATTACTGTTAATTCACTAGTATACTGTATAGCTGCAGGTTTTCTATACAATTCAGTATTTAAGGTCTGAAATAGTAACACTTCTCATATTGTTTGTATGCTTTATAACAGAGCTCCAGAGAAGAATGCTTTTCCTTAATGCTTTACTCACCATCATCTTTGACCTTTTCAACAGAATTTACCTCTATCTCTCCCTACTGTTACAAATAATTCTCTTCCCTCTCTGTCTTTCTTTAAACTTCTTCCCTTATTAGCTGTTAAAGATGATTAGATTAGCCTTTGAAATAAGGAGTAAAAGTATTTTCTTAAATGCAGCCATATTTCAAAAGAGTTTTAAGACTGCATCTGACAGCAGAATTTCATCCAAGTTTTTTTCCTTTGATCTGTGTAATACAAAACTTTGGACTACTGTGCATTCACCAAAGTCTACAATAACTTCTGAAAGGTAAAATCAGAGCTTCTTCAAAGCGTAAGTCACACTCTCATGTCAAACCTGCCCAAGAGAGTTGAAACACTTGGGTCCCTCGACTGAATTATCTTGGAACAAAAGGGAATTGAGTTCACCAGACTTCTGGTTATTACTATACATTATATTTGACCTTTTCATGTGGTAATAGTTTCGGAAATACTCCTGTATTTCTTTTAAGGCATCAGTAGTTTCTTTGGAAGAGTCTTCTCCTTAATCAGTTCAATGCACTTTACAATCACAATAGTGCTTTTATTACAAACAGGTGTCTTGTTACTGACTGCAACAAGGAGTATTTTACATTTAAAAAGCCAGAATGAACACACGAGTATTACAGAGTATATGCTCTGCGCATCAGTGAGAAGAGAGTGGACACCATCTGGCTGCTGTCCAAACTTGCCCTATGTGTTACAAAAATAGTGGTAAGTTTGAGCTGACGGGCAGCTTTCCAGCAGGGCAGTGGGCGATGAAGCACTCCTCGCTCACAGTCCATGTGTTTACACAGAGCTGACAGAGAGTACCACACAGAAGTTTCTCTTGATTAATACAACTGACATTTGCATTGACACAATAAAATTCTACGTTGCTTTCCATCCAGAGTCAGGCTAAAGAATCAACTGAATTTTATGTTCATGCTGGAAAACACCTGCCCTGCTATGGGGAATTATCAGTCTAAACAGGATTTTAAATGACTTGCTGTGACCCTAAACACATCTGTATTTTTTGCGTGTTTTTCTTCTCAGGAATCTCTGCAGCGTTTGGTTGTGGAAACATCATAGATTTTTCTCCTTAGCTCCCACCTGCATATTCATATACCCATTCAAACTGATACATACATGGCTGGAAAACTTAAGCTTAACTATCCATACAATGCATTAGCCTGCTTGAACCAAGTCAGCATTCAACTTTTTAACTTTCCTCTTCAATGACAAAATAATTCAGAAGGCACTTCACAAAGGCAAGCCAAAGGGCAAAAGTGAAATCAGGAGACAAATGAATCATGATCTGTAGATGTTCTGATGGTGCCCACAAAATTATATTCTTGCTCACAAACTGAGTTTTGTATGAACACATAAAATAAGCACAGGTTTTGCACAAACAAATATAAAATTGATCAGAAATGTGGGCTGTAATTTTATTTATGGAAAAAATGGTTTAGTTTGTATTATAAAAGATCAACATTAATGTAAAAATGTCACCTGCTATGGTATTCAACCTTTTCATCTGATAGAACTTCACATACCAAAGACTTCCTTTGCCTTTTAAAAAGCTGAAGTCAAGAACCTGGCACAAGGCCATGAACACTTTATCTAGGAGCACTAAGTCTGGGTTCTTTTGCTCATGAGTTTCAGTAATATATTGTTGAAAATTCTAGTTATCTTAACAGCAGTATCTGTCCCTGAAGTAAAGGCATCACAAAACATTCAGGAAATGTGTTAAATATATCACAATTAGTTTTTGCTGGCTGCATATCATTCACATTCCTATAAGATGATCTTACCCAAGGATCAGAAGAATTCAATGCACTTCTAAATCTGTTCATACATCCATTTTGTAAAGACTGCACTCCAATTATTTCAGTGCTTGCTGACCAGAGGAAGAGGGCAATAGCTGTAAGTATGCTTACTTCATCAAGAATAGGTTTAGAGGCTTCTGAAAAAACAAAACCCAACATTAGCTTATTCCAAAAAGGCTTTAGTATTTATTTAGCAAAAGTCAGTGAACCCAGATAAATTTACAAAGAGGAAATACATGTACTTGCAATTATTTGCAACTGCACATGCATTTACTTATTATAGTATCATTACTGACTGTGACTGACAAAAATCTGAGCAACTCTTAGTCTAACAGTTGTTTTAATGAAGTAAGTCATCTTTCTGAAACTTAAGTAGCAAGGAAAACATCATCACCCACACTTTCTCGGACCAAGTCATGCTTTTTGTTTCCAGTGTGTAAACAAGAGAAAAAAAAAGATATTTTTAGATCCTTTCCCCATTGAAGATCTACTTCACTTTTTAAAATTATCTTCATCTGATATAGCAGAGTAAGAAATAGATATCCAGCATGGCAACAGCTTTTCCTTAACATGAGGTTTCACAGAACAGACTAGCAGATCTGACAGCCAACTGCCACCAACAGGAACAGTCCTACTTTAACCTTTCCTGCTTTTCAAATAGCCTCTATTTGCCATTGTCACAATTTTTTTTTCCCTTGCATAAGCTCTGTCTTCACAGATCTCATTCATGAATTCACAAAAGGAACAAAAATACACGTATTTATATATAAACTATTATAATATATATAAAAAGCACTGTTCTGATGGTCTGGTTGGCCACATTGGTTCTTCTCTCCCCTGAGAGGCACAAAGAAAGAGCATATATAAAGTCAGCAAAAAAGAAAAACAGCATGACTGCTCTTTACAGATGTCAGCTAGTCACTCGAGTGGCTTAGCCATAATGTGAAACCTCACTTCAAATAACTACTCCAAGCATTTTAAGTGACAATTTTACTTATTTAAATTATTTTAAATTTACATGGTTTAAATTTTATTGAATGATGAGTTTTGAAATTGAATGCAGTGGACCTTGCTTAGATTTTTGTGTGTGTGATCTATTACACTTCACAAAAAGAAGATTGGGAAGGAAAACATACACTCTTGCAAGGAACCAAGAAAAATTTCTGGAAAAAGGCCTACAGCCAGTTATGTTTCGGGAAAGACAGAAATCTCTACAGTAACTAAAGGCTGGAAAACAAGAGCTGATGTGACAAATCAAATTAGAAGTTTGGCTTGGTTAACACAAACCTAGTGATCCTCCCCCTCTGGACATTTCAGAATCATTTGCAATTACCTTCTCATTCCCCATCTCTCACATGAGTAACTCCATTCAAGCCTCTCTTCACTCTCTACAAATGGCTCCTTGGCAATGTAATGGGATGTTTTTCTCACTGACTACCACTATACAAATGGCAAATCTTTGTGTCTCTCTTTTGCTAACTATGCAGCTAAGACTGTACATCTTTTTCACTTTTGAAGGACAAGGCAAAGCACGCATGTGAACCATCAGAGGTTTTCTGAAGAGACAGTAACCACTGTGCTGGTGAGTAACAGGAATTTTTTGGACAGGATTTCTTTCTCACCAAAGCAAGCTTTTAACAGTGTTGTGAGTATCCTACTCCAGTATGAACCTTGCTACAATTATCTGTGGCTGTCTTCCCACTCATTCACTTTAACACTGGCTGTCATTATGACTACATGACTTGTGCCAGCACAAAACTTGAGAGGCAGGGGCTGCCAGATGCATTGTAAAAGGGAAAACTTTTAACTGCAGGTTATAATCAACGCTGTCAAAGAAAACAGACCAAGCAAGGACAAATCTGAGGTGGGAACTCCTGAGATGTAACTACTTTGTTAAAGGAAACGTTGTGTTTTTTTCAAAAAAATGTATTAAGCAACTCAAATATATTGAGGAGTTTTACTCATTCAGCTCTTACATTAAGTTATAGGCAGATACCATATTTGCCTTTCCATTACAGAAAATCAATGTTTCTTGAATTTTAACTCCTGCACTGGGAAACCACTTACCAGGCTGAGAGTCTTCCAAGATAGATGCCAGAGTGCTGCGGATAAGACCAGTCCATTGTTTCTGAGTTTCATCAGTCTTGACTGTTGGAAGAGTAACAATAGTTTTTATCCCTTGAAGAGCTGCAGTGACTGGAGGTGGGACCTGATTATCTGCCGTCTTTACTGCTGTTTCTTTCAATACCCTTGTTATCAGAAATAGGATAGTGGGTAAGATTGTCATACACCCTAAAAAAAAAAAGAAAAAAAAAAAAAAAAAAAAAAGAATTTCTAAAGTGCTGTAGATGACCTCTTTGTCTTTTCCAATATGGATGCATACGGCTGGAGACAAAGGAGATAAGATAAATGACAATTCAGGTAACAAGTGATATGTGTCCTTCAACATTTTATCACCAAATTCATCCATCAGTACTACTGAAGCAGATCATAACACAAGTCATACGAGCCAACAATTGAAATGCTGCTGTCAGTTTAGGAATGATGATTTAGCTATTAAAGCTTTGTCCCACATGGCATGTGACACAGGGTATGTCATCCAGATTACTAAGTACCTTATAAAAGGGTCTAGGTATCACTAGGGTCCTATAAACAGCAAAAAGAAGAGGTCTGGATACAAGTATCCAAACTAAGTTACTGCACTGTCCAAGTAAGGTGGTGTGTGGTAGAAGCCCCAGAAGCAGAGGAAGGAAGTTCTTTGAGTGCCTCAAATCCTGGACAGAGGCTGTAGGAGTTTCAATAACACATGCAGACTTTAAACCCCTACAGGACTGAAAGAAAAGTGCTATTTGGTTTAGGCATGCAGAATCAATCTACAGATCACTTCAGTCAGTCAAGCTTCATTTCATATCTCTTCTTTGTTTCATTTTCCCACACCTGTGGAAACACAAATCCTGCCATTTTCCTACTCTGGGAATACTGTGAGGATAAATACATGAAGAAGACCAATTATGACAGGAAGGGTCTGCTCTTTAAACTAACAGTAGTCCCTGAGCTATTTGCAGTGGCCACTTGCCAAATACTGGGAGTAACACCCTCACTTCAGACAACACAGAAGTAATACTGTTACTCTTTTTGCCTGCCCTCTTTCTCATCACCCCCTCAAAAAAAAAAAATAAATCTGGAATCAAATAAAAACAGGGCATGAATCCAAATCTATTTCTCCTTAAAGAAGTGCAAGACACAAATTCACAAATTTCTGTTTGAATACAGACCATTTTGTCTTTTGAGCATAACTTTGTCCAAATATATTATTTGCAGTGCACCTCATTAGGGAACCAACTTTAAAATGTGAAACTTCCCAAAGATTCTTGAGACAACGGTTAAGCAGTTTTGCTCTCCAAAAAGCTAAAGTCAAAGAGCACAGCTTCCCATGTAATTGTGTCCTTTACCCATGAACTTCACTCAGTGCAATTATCCCAGCTTACACACATCCTTTGTGACAGTCTTCCTGGGCAGAAGAAAGCTCCATTTAGTTTATAATCACATTGGGAATGACAGACAGCCAACGGCTGCAAGCCCAAGTGTAGCACAGATGAATTGTGCTGTTTTTCCCTCAGTAGGATTGTCTTTTTATACAGCCGCTGCTTTTCATGAACTTTTCAGGAATTTAATTGCCTCCAAAATGTCTGTGTTCTTTAACAATATGATTAAAATTCCCCAAAAGGTTTCAAAAGCATGAAAAAAGGGGAAAAAAACCCCAATAAAATCAGATTGGTGCAGAGCTAATTTCCTCAGCAAATCTGCAGCACACATGCAAACTTAAAATCAAATTTCATCATGCTGCTCGCTGGAAAAGCCTGAATTTTTATTTAGTTAATCACCTAAATATTCTTATTAATAGATGGCCCTTAAAGCATTCATAGCATATATTTAGAGTTTGTTTTTAGCATCATATCCTCACTGTCCTTGCACTCGCACATATTCTGTTACAATCCCTACCTGCTGGAGAGCACAGGGAAGGCAGGTCCGACAGAATATTAACAGTGGCAGCCACGAGACGAGCACTCTCCTCAGAGAGGTGGGATTTGGCAGCCATGTGACTTGGAGAATCTGACACTTTAGAGCTCAGATGGGGCATGTGTCGAACTAGGATAAACATCAGCAATTCCATGGCTGCAAAGACCAGAGATTTTCCAGGCACAAGACCGCCGCTCTCGCCTCCCTCTCCTAAAGCAAGAGGATTTTCTTTTTCCTCATCGTCTTCATCTGAAAAAGGAAAGAAATATCTGAGGAGACAGTTAAGATCCCATACCAAAGATTACATGGCACACTCTTCAGAAAGAAGTTAAAAATCAAGAAGAAAAAGTTGCATTACATTAAGATAGGAAAAACATGGCTCATGTCAGACTAGATGTTTTAGTTGGAATGACTTAAAGGGGTTTAAAATGCCTTAGAAACATTTTGACTGCAACAGTACTTACTAAAAATCATTCTGGAACTAGAAAACAAATTGTATTCTTGCACAAAATAAAACTACAATTGATTATTTCATTTCTCTTAAAACTAGATCATAAAATTAACAGCAATCAATGCCAAATAAATAGCAAGGACATTTTTTTTAATTTAATAGCTACTAATTAAATGTTCCACTCTGACAAAATCTTATTCTAGCCTAAATTAATTATGAAATAAGAGAACAGAGAAGTGCTGTAGGATTCTATTCCTAAGTTCATGATTTGAGTGTATTCAGTTCAAAAAGTCTCTCTTTTGATGGCAGCTTGGCCAGCTGCAGTCTTTCCTTCTCCCATTAAACAGCAACAGAGATTCAGTAAGTCAAAGCTGGCCTGAACTACCCCTATAGAGCTCCTATGAATTTAAATGATTGCTACTGTTATCACATTCATCAATCTGAAAAAAGCAGCTTACTGGGCTGACAGTAAACAATTCCATTAATTCATATGAAGGAACAGAGCCTGCATTTTCAGTTGTGCTGGTTCCTCAAGTTCCAGCAAAATCTTTTCCCTGTTTTTATGTGGAAAACGGGCAAAAGCTATCAGTTGGGGTGTTTTTTTATCAACAGTACATTGTGCCAGAATAAGAGAGTAATTTTCCTTAATATGGGAAGGGTTTACATCACTTCTTTCAGGTAACAGAAAATCTGGCAGAGCTACCCAACTTATCAAGGTATCAATGAACTATTTGCCAGGTTGCCTCTTGGAAACTAATTTACCTAGCAAAAATGGAAACAGTACATCTAATGTGAGATTTTTAAAGAAATGGTAAAGAGATGATTGAATAGGGAGCCTTTTCTTAAAAGGAAGAGGTTACTAAAAGTACCTCAGAAAGTAGCTTTCAGATTGCTGGTCACGTTTTGAGTATCTCCAAGCATAGAGATACCACATCTCTGGGTATCTGTTCAACTGTTTCACTGCTCCCACAGTGACTAACTTTTTCCTTGTATCCCATCTGGTTTTCCATTGCTGCAGTTTGTGTCCATTGTCTCTTGTCCTTCACAACATGTCTTTCAGAAGACTCTGGATTGGCCTTGTCTTTAAGTCCCCTCTAAGAAGGGGAATTGCTATTCTATCCCACATTAACCCTCTCTATGCAGACTAAGCAAGTTCAGCTCTCTCAGCCTCACCTCACCCCCCTAAGCAGCTTAGACTTCCACTGAACTTCCTTCATGTTTGTTAATATCTGTCTTACTCAAAATGAGGAGGAAGAGCAAAGAAAACTAGACACTGCTCCAGATGCATCTTCATAACTGTATCCTTAATCCACTGGCCATGCTTTTCTAACACAGCCCAATAACAGAGTTGTCAGCATTGCACAGGTTTCACACCAGACATTCACACACACAACTCCTCATCTGGCAAATCTGCTATCCAATCTGCCAGTCCACCAGCCTATACCAATGCACATTTCATCCCAAATGCAGCATTTTGCATTTGTCTTTGCTCAGCATGTTCTCAGACCTGCAGTTCAAAATTCCCCTAAAAGGCAGCATCACCCTACAGGACATCCATCACTCAAGCAGTTTGGTATCATCCACAAATTTGCTGAGAGTACATTCTCTCCTGTTCTATATGCTTAACAGGAGCAGGCCCAATACTGATCTCTAAAGAACACCAGTTTCAACCAGCTGCCAGTCAGATTTGAATCACCAAACTCCACTCCAGCACAGCAGTTCAACAAATTCTTCTCCTACTTTTCAGACCACATCACTCCAACTTGACAATGATATTGCAGATTACTGGGTCAAAAGCCTTGCAGAAGTCTAAGTAAACAATATCCTGCACTCCACCTCTAAAGCCAGTTATTTCATCACAGAGGGTGATGAGGCATTAATTGCCCTCAGTAAGTGTGCTATTTCAAATAGTATTCTTCTACTTCATGTTCTAAGAAATGGTTTCAAAAGAAATTCACTCAAAAACCTTTCAACAAGCACAGCAGGCTTACTGGCAAGTTCACTCAAACCACCTCACATCTTACTCAAAGTTAGTCATAGCACCTCATTTTTGCCATTCATTGCTAAGGTTTCTTGAGCACCACAGCGTTTTAAAGATGACTGCAACAAACTTAGCATGTCATCAGCCCGCTCCCTCAGATGCATCTCACCTGGTTCCAGGGTGTGGTTGGCTTTTTTGTGAGCAGTCCCTAACTGGATGCTCACCTGCTGTAGCCAGCATTGCTCTCCCCTAGGCTTGCTCATCAGACACAGACACAGTAAACAAAGAAGATAATGGTGCCTTATGTTTTCCTCTAATATGTTTTGTCATTAGATCACCCAATCCATTCAGCAGCAGGTCCAAACTTCCTCTGTTGACAACGTATCCATAAAAGTTGTTCTTGTCACACTGGATGTTCATCATCAGTCCCGCCTCCACCTAAATTGTGCCTTCCCAGTTCCACTCCTCCATACGCAGGAAATCTTCAGTAGTCTCCCATGGCAGCTTGCCCCCATTTCCAGCATCCATACATTTCCATGTCACACTTGAGCTCAGTCAGAAGTTCCTGTTCAGCCAAGTCAGCCTCCTGCCGTGATCATTGTAAATGAGCTTTATTTTGTCACCAAAGATGAACAATCTCTCTTTCCTTTGCCCTTCAGGAAAGCTTACCACAGGATCTCATCTACAAGCGCCCTGCACAAGCCAAAGTCTGCTAAGTCAGGCCAAAGCTTTTGCTCTGCTACTCATTTTCTTTCTTTCCCTTGAAATTATGACCTCCACTATCACATAGCTGGTACAGCCAGAACTACCATTAACCTTCGTAACCATTTATTCTGTATAAGTGCAGAGCAAATCCACTGAGCCCCACCCTTATTTGGACTGTCCAGCATCTGGACTGAAAAAGTCTTTGCTTTGTACTCTTCTGAGTGTCAGCCTCCAGCAGTGTCACCCTTCCAGCACATGACTGGAGGGTAAAAGCCTCTCATGAGGCTCCCAGAGCTTGATTGGAATGCCTCTTTGGGTTGGTAGCTTCATTCACCTCCCCTTCTTGAATTCGGCAGCCTGTGGCTCCTGACTGGTATCAACCTTCACTTCCTTGTAGTGTTACCAGTTCTGATCTGTCAAAGTAGGACAGCTGGCTCCTCTTCTCTTGCCAGACCTCTACAGTGTTCTCCAGCTGGGTATCTGGAGAAAGAGTGTTTTGTTGCTAGAAGTCACAGTACTGCAGCTGCCACCTCACGCAAGTGCCATCCCCCAGGGTCATATTCCAGCACAACCTATGGCTGTCTCTCCTTCTGAGAAACATGGGACTTCAGGTCCTGCAAGTGCAGGACCTCTGTGAAGAACATTTCATTCCTCCATTTAGCTTTCCTGACACCAGAGTCTGCTCACTTTCACAAGCATTTCCTTCATGTCTCACAGGTAAGACCAATGTCACTTCCAGCCCTGGCTGCACAGACAAGCCTCTGGAGCACAGGGACATCAGCATCTTCATCTGAATTTCAAATCTGGTCATTAGACCTCGGATGAAGCAGAGGTGATTGTCCCTCAGTCAGCTGCCTGTGTTGTTGTATGTCACTGCCATCATGATGCTGACGCCAGCAGTCCTGTGCAGTCTTGAGCAGCACTTTGGGCAGCACAAACATGCCTTCCCATGCCAGCTGCCTTGCTCCTGTTGCACACCCTGTTCCCAGAGCTCCTGGCAGCTGACACACCCTGAGTGCCCTGAATGTCAGTGAAGTAAGAACCCAGGTGCAAGTCTGCTCCACTTCCTGGCAAGATCTCCTGGGCAGGCAACTTTTCATACTGGTTTCAGGAGCAGTTCACTCACCTCATGAATGTCAGCTGTGCCAGAGACACACCACAATACCCTGTACTGGTGGCTACTACCTGCCTCCTTAGCACTTAATTTACCTTTTTTTTCCTGAATGGTTTAGAGAAACATTAAGGAAACTGAGCAAGGTATTAATAAGGGGTGTGCTGGGTATAAATTGCACCACTCTTACTCCAGAAAAATGCATAAAAATCATGACATGAAATGAGAATGGTCAGAGGAAGAAAAAAATACACTTTACAAGAGTTAAAAATTCAGCAGGTAATTATCAACACAATCAAAATTATCTGTGAAATACACAGCATTTTCCTCCTCAGTGTAACAATACTCTAATGCAAGTGAGTTCCTTTCCCAATATGAAAGTTGTTGCTTATTTATTCTGCAAAGAAAGCCGTGTTTTCAGAATCTTACTTAGAGCGTTCCTTTTTTCCTGCAAATAATCTTGAGCTGCTCTTACTATCTGCTGGACAACTCCTGTAACCAGTAGCTGGACTGAAGGAGGATCCCAGGTCAGGAGGAGTCGATGAAGCACACTCAAGAGTTCAACACCAAGGAGCTGCAGTGAAACAAAATACATAGAAAAACATTAATTAGACAATTAATGTTTATTAAATTAAACAATTTAAACACATTAAACATTAATTAAACAATTCCAAATTGTTATGTCACTTACTTATGATAAACAAATACTTTTCTCACACAAAAAATAATTACAGCTGTTGTCATCATCATAGATGAAAGACCAAGACCAAGAAAAAGCTGATTGTTACAACATGCTCATACATTACCTGATCCTCTGCAATATGGATCCTGGCACAAGGAGAATCCAATAAAGTATGAAGTGCTTGTAAGCAAGATGTAACATGCTCTACAGGCTCTTCAGGTCTTGGGGAACACAGAAACTGTATACTAACACCTGCAAAGAGCAATAATTAAAAAGAATGTTCATAACATCATAAAATCAAGTTTTCTTTTTAATTTTTCGTAAGTATAGCAAGTTTTCAACAACTTTAAAAATATAGCTGTTTTTCTCAATTCTTCTTCCTTTCAATTAAAAAAGAGTCTATGCAGACAAATTGTATTTGCTTCCTCTTCTGCATCATGTCTTCCCAAAATTTGGCAGGATAAACAATACTGAGTGACAACAAACAATTTAAGATTACTGAACAGAAATCCACACTTTGTTCTAAAGATCTGTAAGTGAGACATATGAATCCTTCAGTTGTAAACTGAGTTTCATTTTCTTGAACTCCTTTAAACATAAAGACAAATGAAATGAAATTAAACTCCAAAAATCATGCAATATTCATCTTATACATATGGCACTTAATTCTGGATTTAAATGTCCATATCTCAGCAAACTGCTGGCATTCTTCAGAATAAGAGATTACATCTACCTCTTAGAGCTGTTAGGTAACAATAAAGGGAAACAGTGAATGCTACTCACAGATGAAAAACTGATGCAAAAGCTGCTCCATGAGACTTGCCAAATACCAGTCTCTACTAAGCATAGGGATGTGTATTTTAATTAACCTCACAGCTTTTGCATCTTTGAAGCATAATGTTTTGTATCACCTGCATTTTACTACAGTGTAGAACAGTTCCTACTCATTTTATTCAATTACATAAATCACAATAATCACACTGACAAATATTCTGCCAAAGCTACAAAGAACACAGAAGACAGAAAGATAAGAGGGATGACGAGACTGGGATTTTCTGAACTTTATTGTCCCAACATGTAATGAATTTTAAACTTCACAGATTTCAAGCAAAGTATCTTTTCTCATTTTCATAGCATTTCATACCATAACGTGTTGCTACTGAATTCTAAGCTTGTAACTCTTACCCAAAATTAAGTGCATTCGATCTTTGTTTATCTCTGGCAAAGATTTAGTGGTAGGTGGAGTTCCAGGTGTCTGGTTTAACATAATGGATGTAGCACGTTTCTGAGAATTGGGCACTGCTGCAGCAGTCTCTTCTGTTGACTCAGACACATTAAATCCTGTACTGTTTAGCCAAAGTGCCACTGCATGGAGTATGGGAGCCCAGGAGTTCCGGTAATGCAGTCTAGCTGTGTCAATTGTTTCTGGAGTGTAAAATGCTCCTCCTGTTAAATTAACAAAGGTAAACTCTGAAATTTTCTGCAAGTAACAGATAAAAATCACGCCCTCTATGTGTAGTAGCAATATTAGTATCTCTCATGAGAAAATACACTGGCCTTAATAAAGCAGTAAGCAGAGAGCAAGAAAGGCAGGCACCGTCATCAGGTCTTGCAGCATTTTTAACATAGACCATTCACTCTTAATTCAGTAAAATACTGTAAAACAGTGTCTGCTCTAATCTCATGTGCTATATTTTTCATACAACCAAAATCTTTTTGCATTTGGTAAGAAAGTATTAGAGGTGAAGAAGAACCCTTAATTCTACAAAGATATGGTTTTTATGATCTCAGCAATTCAAATAAAGAGTATATTCATTGTAAATTGAAGGAAAAAAGATTCAAAGTTAGAAAATATTAGTGTTAGAGGCTCAGGCAGAAATTTATCACTTGCATAAAAAACATGCATACCAAATAATTTATAGAGTAATTCTGAATGTCCAGCTACAGTTGTCTTTCAGTTTTGCAGAACACAAAAAGAAATTTCAGTGCATACCATCTGGTGGAAGCTGGGTAGCAAATTCAGCTGGTAGAGTTAAAAGAGCGTAATCTTTCAGCGCAGCCAACCAGAGACGGCTCAGTGCAGGCAGTTCAGGTTGTACCAGTGTTATCAAACTGTCTGGTGGCAACTCATCCACAGTACCAAAATCATCCTCATCCTCCTCTGTGCTCTTTAAAACACGCTTTGGTTTGGTTTCTGCTTCTTTCTTAATTTTCATGGCAACGACATACACCTAGTGGTAAAACACGTCAAAGTATGTGCTGAGATTCTAAAAAGAAAGGAAAGCAGCAGCCTTTCCCATGTGAATGAAACAGATTCCACACAGATAAAATTCATCAGGAAACTTACTGGAAAAAAGAGATTTCCAATACAACTCCATTTTATTTAAATCCTTTCTTTTATTTCTACCAGTACATATATAACACTTAGATACACATATGGGACTTTCCTAAAACAATCTGGCCACATACTTCCTTCCCAAAAATGGGTCAATTATAAACATTGACAGTGTTAACTAACTAGGTATTTAACTAGTTAACTAACTGCAATATTTTCCCAGAATATATTTTAAGGTTGTTTGATTTTTAGGGTTTTTTGTTTTCTTGTTTGTGGTGGTTTTTTTTTCACGTTTAAGAGCAGTAAGATGAAAGAAATGCAGAATCTGATAAGGTTTGTGTGCGTATTTTTACACAGAAAAGTGCAGCAAAACAAAGAACAATCAAGTCTCACTGTAAATATGGCTCAGAGGAAGACAGGGAGTGTAAAACATCCTAAGACATTAGGAGGAAGGCACGCACATCCAGTACGAGGTGTGAGGCTGCTATTACAGTGTCAAATGTTTCCAACCTTTTACAGATTTAACGGTCATTGTTTACCTCAGCCCACGCTTTCAGAACTGCCAGTTTCTCCATAGTGGTGGCGCTCTCTCGGTAAAGCTGGCTAGAAGATCCCTTTCCTGCTTGCACTTTATCCAGGGAAGAGACAAGAAGGTTGTGAACTCGGCGAAGATCATTCAGGTCACTTACAACCCCACTTCCTATCCAAGCGCTACATACCTAGACAACAAAGTTTAGAATCATTCTAAACTAGCAAAAAAACCCAACAACCTTATAAATGGAAAAAAAAAATTAAATTAGTAAGAAAACCAAACGTGAAATTACCACCAGGAAAACTAAGCCACTGTCTTCCTGCTTAAGACAAATAAATCAAGTTTTCCTTCTTTTTTTCCTCACCCATCACAACAGAATTGCTCAGGTGAGTGGTTAGAAAAACTCTATTTGCAATGAATATTACAAGGGCACTTAAGAGACACGAAAAATATTTTTCAAATTTTCCAATCCTCCATAAATAGGTTATAACAATTTTTTTATTCTGTTCTCAAGTGTCTGGTCAAATCATTCAGGTAATGAATGAGTCACTGCATTCTCTGTGAAGATTATACTGGACAGCAATTAACAAAAGTTTATCTTTAAAACCCCTCACATCTCAAATCAATGTATAAGGCTCCATACTAGTGGGAAGTTTTCAAATTATTAATGTCAAGAAAACAGCTAGAAATTATTTGAAAGATTGAGCTATGATTTGGAACACACAGTTCTATACCTGGAACAATCTGTCCACAATGGTGGACAGACACTTGGGTGTCTCTCAACTTTTCATTTGAATTAAGTGGATCCAAACAGGTACTTAAAATAATAAACATCACACAGACTGGCTGCTCCTGAGTAATGCTACACATTGGCACTTATCCTCTGAAACACATTCTTGCCAGACATAATCCAGATAACAGAAGAATTCTGGTGCAGCTGCTTTTCTACAAAAAGGGACAAATTCTTTCAGAAGAGCTGCTCTTATTCTGGAGATTATTCTATAAGGATGAGGATCAGAAACAAAAAAACCTCATAGAACTCAATAAGATCAAGTTTTACAAACGCTTTTTTCAAGGCATTTTGACCTATCTCCAATTTATTTATTTTGCTTTTAGAGAACCAGTTTCATGAAATCCTTTGGGGAAGGAACTCTCATGATCTGGAATGATGGACATATTTAAACTAACTTAAACTCTAGAAGTGTCTCAAACAGATACAGGACAAAGCTGCTGAAAACTTCTCACAAAACTGCTACTCATTCACAGTAGGAATAAGCCCAGCTTCAATCTTGCTGCTGATCAAGCCAGCATCTGTTTCACTAATGACATAAAACTATAACAACATCCAACTCCTTCAGGGAAGCTCATCTCTGTAGATGTAACTTCTAGAGAGAGTTAAACAGCCAAATCTAATCTCCAGCCATTTGATCCTGTAAGTGCACACATCTGCCTTGAAATTGGTTCAACAGAGAAGATTTTGACAAGTTATAAGGAACATTTAATGTTTTCACACAAACTGCCTCTTCATTTAAACGTGCAGAAACATTCTGTAAATCAGGATGAACGTATTTTTTCCTACATGTAGATACCAAGTTATGCCATAATTGATCTATCTTTGCAAGTTTTGCTGAAAATTAAGACTATAAAAGAACAGAAAAATCACACTCCTGATGACCCAAATTTACTAAACAAAACTCAGAAAAAGCGTTATCATTTTTAAAACTTGGGTTTGCACAGCTAACAAAACTGCTGCTTTAAACCACAGTAGTTTCTTTAGCTGTAAAAACCACTTACTACTACAGCTATGTTGCTGACAGTTGATTTGAATTGCAGTACACAAGATCACAAGGATACACAAGGAAACAATTCCACACACATGCAAAAAAAAAAAAAAATATCTTTTAGCAAACTTTCACTGACAAGTTGTTATTGTGACCGTAATGAGAATCTTCTGAATTTTAAACAGAGCATTAAACTGAACGAAGTTTAGTGCTCAAAGGTAAATTATCAGTAATCCAAATATTTGATCAGACTGAAAGACAATAAATAAACTTCTACTGGTCTCATTAAGCAAAGGGCTTTTTTCCTTTTTTTTCTTCTTTCTTCTTGCACAATTGACACAAAGACAGTTAATTCCAGATACATTTTTGGATGTAGCTCCCTAAAAGGGCATCTGCACATCTGAGGAACAAAATACATTACTAGGAAACGCAAAAGATGTTGCAAAAACATCACAGCTTAATCTTACAACATCTTCCAGCCATATGATGCTACTTCTTTTTTGCATTTTTCTTCCAAAGAGAAGAAAAGTTAGTTTTGCTTATAGAATGTGAACGTTTTCCACTGTACCTGACAGGCCTTTGCAGTTATATCAGATGGTGTATCTTGGGAAAAAGCTGGCCTCAGAGCAGCTCCAACCTGTTGATAGGAAGAAAAGTTAAAAATTCAACACAATAATCGAGACACAGTGTTGTTTTTCTCACCTTGTTCAAGGCTCAAGGACAAGTACAGAACAAGCAAGACAAGATTGCCAAATGTGGCATTGTAGTTACATCCCAAAATTATCCTTGCTGTCTAGCAAACATTTGCAATAACATTCCTTAAACAACAACAACAAAGTCTTAAACTACTTTTGACCATTACAGTATTACAGGTGCAACTTCTGCTAAGGATCAATAAGCCAATGACAATTCGATGTCCAAAGGAACAGCAATGTGAAATTAAATGTTTATGGTTGGATTTGCATCAAATCTGCAAAGTGACAAATCCTGACTGAAAAATGCCTTTTAGGCAGTTGTTGTAAGGCAATATTTTTCTGAAACAAAAAGAACAAAGTCCAAGAGAAAGAAGCAATGGTTACAGCACTACAGAAGAAGAAAAAGGCAGGAAGCGAAAAGGATGAAAGCCTGCCTTTAAAAAGCATTTGGAAAGATCTTGAAGACAGAGTGAAAACAAAAGGGGGGAAAGAGTTAAGCTATGCAACAAAAAAAGTACAATAATAATCCCAAATAAATCTTTAATTGCTCACTTCCCAGCGATATACTTTTGTAGTTTTCATTTAAACAGAAGTACATTCACTAATTCCCAAGAAAACAGATCTATTAGATTAAATCTAGAACTGAGTGAACAATATTTTCTTACTTCTACAAACTAATAGCCACTTGCTCAAAAAATTAAATGTAACTTAGAAAACTTGGTTTTCAAACTAATGAATTATAATTTTATCAGCTACTAAATTACAATAAATAGAACGAGATACAAAAATAAAATTTGAAGAGGTAAGTGAGTCTCTGTAGCACATTTTCACACAGAGAAAAATCTCCTCACAGCTTTTTTTGAAATGACAAAACGTTCTCAAAGCTAATACTGGCATATTGGCAGAAATACACAATTTCCTGAACTTATGAAGGAGGTCTCACATTCGCCTGATACTGCTCCAGTATCACGTGGCCTGGAAACTCTGGCTCAGGAACAGATGCAAATTTCTTGATAATGTCCTCGAGAGCCTGAAGCCCGGCCATCCGCAGCTGGTTGCTGTGGTCAGTGGCAGCCATGAATGCCATTCGGATAAGGTCAGACAGATGCAGCACTAAGAAGTCATCTGAGAGAGAACAAAACAGACAGAACTATTCAGTAACTTAAAAGACAGCTAGTATGATGAATACTTGCAACATTTTCTTACAGACATGCATGAATTTTACCTATTTGTTTTCAAAGGTCTCTAATGCATGGAAGAAGCAGGAAAGAATGTAAACTAACTTGCTTTGTTGTTTTCCACTTCCCCTGAAGTATGTAAATGTGGCTAAGTAGTTTAGAATATATTAAAACATTTAGTAAAGCTAATTTGAATGATCTCCCAAACATACAGAAAATCTTCAAGGCAATTCCTGCTCCTGCTCAAGCCCTATGCTTACAGTGACCCCTGCTGATATCAAACTTAAACACCTAAAACTGAATATGCCTCTAGTTCTCCCCAAAACCACACCAAAGGCTATAAGCATGCAAACAAGAAAAATACATAGCTTGGTAAAATTTCTGAATGGATTATTCTTCTCTATGTATTCATTTCAATTCATTTCTCAATTTGAAATTACCATGTGTTGTACAAATAACATGAAAATAAAATTATTTAACAACATCTGCTGTGACTCATGAAACCCACAAATTGCCTAAGCTATTTTCAAGTCTCAAGGTAAAAAAGGAAAACATTTTTGTGGTTGAAACTTTTCAGAAGCATATCAGTAAAAAAAGACTGAAAATCACAAACTTCAGTGATAAAGTCTGCATTTACTTTTTCAGATCACCAGAGACAATAGTAAAATTTTAATATTTTAGAAGATACATTTGAGGGGGCAGAAGTTTGCTGAGTTTTCCTTTTTACAATGATATCAAACACATCAAAGTTCACTTTAAATAAATAGAGAGAAAATATTCCAGATTATGATATGCAATTCTCTGCAGGACCCTATAAGCAGCAGTTATTTAATTATTTTCTTTGTAACACAATGCCATGACAAAATAAACTTCCCTGAAATTGTTCCTTCCTAGTCTTCAGTGGCCTTGGCCTCAAATCAAGTCAAAAAGTAGATTCTCACAAAAGCATTGCACAGTGCTGGAACCAGGCTGCACTGAAGCAACACAGGCAAAGACCTGATAACTCTCCATATGGTAACAGACACCCTCAACAACACAGACACCAAAATCCTTTCATGTCACCCATTCTAGGGTGCTCACAATATTCATCCTACATACACAAAGTTCTCATGAGCACTACACAGGTGAACCCAAAAAACATGGACAACTCAAGGACAGACACCTCACACTATCTGAAAAACAAGCCTTCATAAAACCACTATGTCATCTATGACCTCTCAATTTTGATTCTCCAACTCATAAAACTATCATTGGAACATGAGTTTGAAAACGAAGACTTATAACTCTCATGGAAAGCAAAAGAATAAATTTTATAAAGTCTATGTCTTTTTATAACTCCCTCCCACATCCCCCTCTCTCTGTAACCAGTGCCATAGCAATAATTACCTAGCTTGATCCCTTCTTTTTTTCTTTTCTAGCATCTCTTCTGATTGGAGAAGTTAAAATAACCTCAAGTTTAATTCATTGTCGTCATTACATTAAATTCTGAAAACACTCACAGCTTGCCCTTAGCTAGAAGTTTATTGCTTCTGTTTCAGAATTGAAAAATGCTTTGCATCTCTAAGGCTTTTTCTCCTAAGCAGACCAGTCTTTCAGAACTGGTATTTTCCAGAAAAATCTCATTCTTTGTGCTCATGGTACTGTAACTACAGTGATTCTAAAGATACAGTCTCATTGACTTTTGCTGGGCATTTCCTTTGGTTTCAACCATTTGAATGAAAAAATAAGCGCTTATTATTTTTTTTTTTCTTGATTGTGCAATCTTAAGCTGCAAAGAGGTGTCAAAATTAAAATAAAAAATTCAGAACAAAACCAAAGCACGCAATTACTTTTCGGGTTTTTAAGCCTGGCTGAACGAGCCAGTGCCAGGTCGAAGTGTGCCTTGTTGGCATTCTCACACAGCATGATAACTCGGCACAGACAGTCGGCCGCAAACACTCGGGTGGCCCAGCGAGGTGCAACAGAAGGCTTGGACTTGTCCTCTTCACCCAAGGTGGTAAACATTGTGTCATCATCCATCTCATCCTTCTTCTCCAGCTCCTCATCCTTCCCTCCTCCCAGGGGAGCAGCAGTGCTCATGTCTATGACATGGAATTAAAAGGAAAAAAAACACGCGACTGTTAAAATCCACAGAAGGCGGCAAAGGACACGAGTTCAAGTCTTTCCTGATCCTGAGATTCAGAACAGACTAATTCTTCTGCAGAAACATTTGACAAATGTCCAAAAGCAAGAGCGTATCATTAAAATAGCTGGTTTTCATCTCTGTTCTGGGTTATATTACCCTTTATTTGCCTTACATGATATGAGATAAATTCCTATAACATTAATTCTCCACAGTTACCAACTATAGCTGAATCCCATATCTAAACTGTCCAGCTTTGTAAATTAACCCATTAAACTGCCAATAAACAGGATAAGGCTCAGAATTAAAAGAATTATCAGGCTCAGAATAAAAGAAACAGATTAGCTTTGAATTATTCAGCTCCTATTTCAAGTGGAAGACAAAAAGCAAGTTAAACTGAAACAAAATTACAAAGTTCCACGCCATGGGACAGCTATGCAGCCAAGCAGGCCACTGACAGCACCCAAACATGTGATTAACATTCAAAAAATTCTTTTCTCTAGGTGTAGGTTTGAGATTTCATTTCAGAAAATAAAAATTATTTAAGGGATCACATAAAAAAAACAGAAGCCGAACATGGACCAGAAAAATTCCTCACCAAATATGAGTATGTACTTTTGCTATTCAGAAATGAAAACATAAATCCTCAATGAAAAGGTCTAAATTAGCAAAATGCCAAAATACTGACAAAAATTGCTCCAGCAATAATTAGATGAAAATTAAAGGAAACTATTGCAATGCAGGCTTCTTAGAAACTAAGGCATACTTCTTAGAAAGTCTAAATTTAAGCAACCAAAGAGCCAAGACATTCAATAAAGAAAGAGGCTATGGCAAATCAAACATGGATGATACCAATTCATAACAATGTTTTGAGACAGCATTCAGGACCCCATGTGGCTGATTTGTAAATTTCTGCTTAAAAGCAAACCACATTTTGGTCATATGCCAGTTAGCTGGATCAAAGGAGTTCAAAGTGAAGCTGCTGGCTTACAGTACACCTGAGAGAAATTTATTTAAATATGGTTTTCTCTGAGACATGCCACCTACTAATAAATAAATAAGAAATTGGACAACCGTGTTAAAAATTTTAAGACACATCCCACATGAAATAACAAAAGGACATGCCAATTTAAAACTGAGGAAATGAGGTCTTTCTCACTGGGCAGATCTGTGGTAACTACATTACATAAAGAAATTATTGGTAGCATTACTCATCAGTAAATGTAAAGCTGGCAGCATTTAGAAACAGCTTCAGGATGAACTCACACATGCCAATAAACAAGTATAAATGCAAGGAAAATGAGGAGATTCTGCGTCATAACCATCCTACAAGCTGAAAACCAGGAATAAGGTCTCAGAGGACAAAATCTGTGCAAACAAATCTGCAAAGCTGAACAACAAAAATTTCATCACCATGGTAACCCATCATCACATCAGTAATTCACAAATCCTCATAAAAGAAAGCTCAGAATGTGAACAGGAGTCTTCTCTCTGTACAGTCCTGATGTACACAGGCTAAAAAGGATGTCTGCTTTCACTAAGATACTGAAATGCCACAAACACACCATTCCTCTCCATTGGAAATCTTCCTTCAAGCAGTTAACTTTTTGCTTTTACAAGCAATATTCTGAAACTTAACATCAATAATTCCTTCTTTCTACGGCAGTTTAATTGCACTGTAATCAAAATTCTGCATACAATAAAACCTACATCTTGTATCTTAGGATAAATGACAAGCTCCAAACCAATATTGACAGTACATGTTAGTGCTAAGAACATACTGTCATTTTTGTGAACAGACAGAACACTTACCACTGGAAGCTGCAAGGACATCCTTACAAAGCATAAGCCAGTGAGAGAGGTTTTCCACTGCCAGAGATGAAAGCATGTGTCCCAGAGTATCGTGGATATCTGAGCACAATTTCCGATCGGTCTCCCGATCCAACATTCCAAACAGGACCCCCTCCAGGCCTGTCTCTGTTATGTTAACCCCCTGGTGCCGGGAGAGAGCGTCTCGCCGAGAGCCAGCTCCTGGTGCAAAAGGATTCATGTCTGCAAAATGAGAATGAGAAAGTTTTTCTAAAATCAGGAACTCAGCTTTAAAATTTGGAGCAACGGACTTGGATTGGACATTGTGTACCTGTGTGGGTATAGGTCAATCAAAGATCATCAAGATGTTATTGATATTTTTGTGAATCAACGCTAGAAAGATTCTAGCAGTTAATTTTATCTGCAAGGCAAATAATACCTCCAAGTATTAGTTAAAAAATAAAAGAAAGCCCCTCTCTTCAAGGCACATAGCCCATGAATTTGTAAAACATCTAATAGTACTGGACTGTAAAGACCCTTCCCAGAGACAGACTTAACTGGTATCATTTGAGTAAGCCTACAATTCTACATTTGTATGAAGACCGTGCTTATCAACACTGTTGAGCCTCCTATTTTCAAAACAAAACGATATATGTAAGAATTAGACCAGCCAGCAAAGTCCACAGGCATTGCAGATCTGATGCTGACAGAATATAACACAACCAGGCAACTCGACCAAGCAGCACACCATTAAGTCAATTTTCAAAATAACAAGAGCTATAATACCAGAAAAACTGCAAAATGCTTCCACTGTGTATATACTGTGTTCCCTACTGATTGCCAGCCTTAATGAGAGAGAGAGGTTTAAGTCTGAATTTCACAGATTGTTAAATTATAAATAAAATTCCAGAGTTAAGCAGGGGTGTGGCCAGAAGTTACCAAAATCAGAAGGGATACTTAAGGGTTTTTTTCACTAAGGCTATAAGAGGACTTTGGGCTTTTTCCCTTCTGTGTGAAGGCAAAGCACACAGTACATGTGCTTTGCCTTCCACAGTTACAAAAGCTGTGAGGAATACGCACTGATGCCACTGCTCTCTTTGTCTCCAGCGTCCTTGGCCAAGCTCATGGCATATTCACACACTTCCGAGGCTTCCCTCTGAGCAAGCTGCCGTAAACACGCGACTGCAGCGCGGCGCAGCAGCAAGTGAGAGCTGCACAGATGAACCTGAAAGTCAAAACCAACACAGATGAGTGAACTGCTGCACCCCAGTATCCATAAATCAGTGCTGCTAAGGACTAAAAGCATTCTGCTTTTCAGTTATAGGCCCATGTGTGAGCTTCCTGGAATCAAGTTCTTAAAGTTCAGAAGTAAGCACTTTTCATACTATACAAATATGAAAATAAAGCTGACATACACAGAGCTGACAGCTGTCACCTGGCTAAAGAGAAAAAAGCTTAAATACTAGAACTACTGTCCCTGTGTGATTTAGATTAATTACAGTTTCCAATTTGTTACACTCCAGTACTACTCTGCCTCATATTCTGCTATAGCTGTAAATCACACTCTCTTAAACAAAAAGACATTATCAGGTGCACTGCACATGACAGTGATCAAAAAACTTGCATTTCACATTAGTAACAGAATCTACAGCATTAAGTTCTTAAAAGTGCCTCTCAGTAAGACAGCATCAGATATCTTTGCTAAAAAACACTGGCTTCTAATTCCTTTGAATTACCGAAAGCACAAGCAAATATTTTCCTTACAGAAGAATTGTGTATGGTCTCTATTTTTCTGAAAGGAAGTAACTGCACAGAAAAGCGAATGTTTTTCCATGGTGGAAGAGGTGAAGAGTGGCCTTCAAGAAATTAATTCTTTATTTATTCCAGGGTAATTTGGTTTTAATAAACCAAATATCCATTTGCTTTCTTGGTATTAGGTTATTATGGGGATGGAAAATGCTTCCCTAAATGAAAGGGTTCTACAGTTTATAAAGCATTTTAACAGTACATCTTTATTCCACATATGAATATACAAGAATTTAGTCCTAAAAAAACAGGCAGTCTTTAGAGAACTTCTAAATATCACACTGAGGTTGCTTTAATGACCTAAAACACAGAATATTTGGGAGATTTATTAATGTAAAGAGTATTCCCTGTTTCAAGTTACAGAACAAATAACTGCAAGTTATGAAGCCAATGCAGGAAGAAGAAATTAAAACCAGAGCATGGAACTGTGTGGTTTAATTTTGATACCTGGCATTAATTCCTTTCTGAAGAGTTGACTAATGGTGCAGGTAAGGCAGACCTTGTCCACATAACTATACATTTGCAGTATGAAGAAATGCCCAAAACAACTCAGAGGAAATTCTAAAAAACTAAGTACAACTTGAAAGTAAGGAATATGAGAAAGGAAAACAAAAATAGCTTTCATTTAGCACAAGACCACAAACTAACAGGAGAGAAAAAGCAGTAAACCATGGGGAAAGGTTTCAAAACAGCACTAGTTATTCACATATGAACTCTGTTGTCTGTAACATCACCCACTGGTATTTTCAGAGTAAATGGCTGTAGGGATTTTCTGTCCTGTTGTACATAGTATTCATACTGAGGAGCTTACCTACTTCAGGGTGTGTTGCACTCCATTCATGCAAAATTTTGTCAAGGGACAAGTGACAGATTCTGTCAACACACTGCACTCCCAGGAGAGCTCGGGACAGGGTGGGGCTTGGGTGTGCACAGGGCTGAGGAGAAGCACCTAATCATGAGAGGATGCCCTAGGGAAAATCTGGATGGCAGACTATGAAAAAAGTCCAGTGTTGACACAAGTAGGATTGCATTCCTTCAGGTAACACTGAGTCATCGGCACTGCAAAGAATGCCTTAAACAACTTTGCAAAACATCTAAAAGACATTAGGGGGAAGCTTTTCAAATTTCTCACTATTGGACTACTGAACCCTCTAAAAATAACTTTTACTATAGTATTAATTAAAATAATCAGTAATCTACACCAAAACCACACCCACACCACCTTTCCTCTTATATTCATATTTGGTATGTTTTGGGTTCAAGCCTTTGCCTTACTTCCAGGCTTAAGTCAGGACTTGCTGACAGAACACTGGTGAAAAAAGAAGGCAACCTTAACAGCAGCAGCACAAGAATTTGTATGTCATCCTCTAATATGCTGACAGTAGTAACATAAACCCAAAATCTGCTACCCTTCCCCAACTCACTCACTTCCCTCTTTGCATGCCATTAGCTGGAGCAAACAGAGCATTTCAGCATCTTTTTATTCAGTCATACTATTCATAAATGCTTGCTATCGTACACGATCGAGGGTGAAAGAGAATCAGCCCTTATGACTTCAGTTTGGGCAGCATTTCAAAAATATGCAAAATGGCTTGGGGATTCCAATGTTTTGGCAAACATAACCTCCTTGTTACATATGGCTATCCTTGACATCTAGCTCAGTATTTCCCCTGTCCTCTTCTAAGCACATGCGTAAAACTTTGAGGACCAAAAGGGATGCATTTGATACTCACACAAAGACTGGGAACCAGACTGGACAGGTTGACATGCCGTGGTGCAAACATATGAAGCTGCTGAAGGCAGGATATAGCAGCTGCCTGAACAAGTGAGTCTGAATGGTCTTGTGTGATTGCACATCCCACCAAACAGGAAGAACGGATTGTTGAAATCGTAGCTCCATTACCTAATGATGTAAGAGGATATCCTTAACACAGCAAAACTTTTCCACCACAACTGCAGACTTTAAACCATTGAGAAGCAAGAATTATTAAAGCTTCAATATCACCAAAAAATGTTCTCAGATTAACATGCAGCTTTTCTGATTTGCCACACAAATTAGAAACAATACAGAGTGTTTTAGTATCTCTTTTTTTGCTCAGTTAAACAACGTGCTGTCCAAATTAAATTCTGGATCGATGATCTCCAGTCAGAAATATTGTGAGACTATCTTCCCAGGTCATGAAACCAGTTAATTATCTGAAGTTAGATTTTTAAAGTCTCTTTCATTCTATATGTGTATAAGCAACATTTCACGCACTGAGTCATTTCCTAAAATATCAGGTAACTGTTAAGCTCATCTCTATCTATGTATGCAGGCAATTTTAATTAGCTCCAAGAGATGAGTCGTACTGCTCTACTAGAACAAGCATTTTAAAAGAACTGTATTTAATTTGAAGAACAATCCCATTCTGTATTTTAAGAATTAACACATATCTGGTTTATAAAAATATTTTGAATTACACTAATATAACTTGCAGAAGACATTCTACTTAAGTTGTTATTTTAAAAGGTAATCATATTCCAGGTCAAAAGATTAACATACAGATATACAAGTTCAATTAAACCATCTAGAACTACTTCATAACTAAAACCTTAAGTCTAGCTATTTAAAGTTCCACTAGTGGCTCTCTGGCACTTTATCAAAGATCATCCTATAAATATTCCTAAAAATCCCAGATAGACAAAGTTACAAATCCATGGGTTTAATACCTGAGACACAGATTTCAGACATGGTATTTGGCATGACAAGATTTTAAATCTCTACAATAAGGTAAAGAGATCTAAGGATATCAAGGATGAATAGAAATGAGTTATAGTTCACAGTATCATCAATTGTGTCAAACATAAGCTCTTGCCATCAGTTTAAAATAAAATAAAAACCTGTTAAAAAAATGGAGGAAAAACCTTGTCTCGTGCCCTGCAAAAATACACACAGCAAAATACGCAGCAAGGGTTTCATGGCTTACCTACTGTGCAAATTTACCATTAGCCAAAACACCATACACCACTGCAATTTCTTTATACAAATCTCAAACTGCAGTCAAAAAAGTCTCAGGAAGTCAAAAGGAGGATCTAAGTGAGTTTGTTTGCAGGACTGTAACTGAAACAGTCTAACAAAAACTTATATTCTTTCATTTACGGTTACAATATCATCTTTATACAAGGTAAATTCTTTTTTTCTCCCCCAATTCCCACTAACCTTGCAGCTCAGGCCCAACAGTAGTTATTATAGCTCCAAGGCACCTGCCCAAGCACTGATGCACTTCTGTATGTGATGGTGGGACAGTTAAGAGCAGGGTGAGTACGAGAGAGAGCGTTGGCTCCACGTACCCACGGTACATTGGTCCACTAGAATCCACTATCAAGGCAAGCGAATGGAGAGACCAGGTCTAGCAAAAACACAAAGGAAGAGTTTTCAGTAATGCATATAGGAAATTAAACAGTTTTTGATGCAGTTGGAGCACAGCTCTGTACTTCTATTCTTAAGTATGTCTAATTCACTACTCTGACTTCAGAAATGCTTCCATATTTTCAGGACCTCAAGCAATCACCTGAGGGTTTAAATATATCTAACATATTCTTTGGTTATCGGCAGTTTTGGGGATAATGGAAAAAAGGTAACAAAGAATTTGAGGAAAAATATACTTAAGCACTTCAAAGAAGAAAAATCTTAAAAACAAAAAGGGAAAAAGAAAACTGACTCAAGACAGGAGAAAGAGAGAATCATTCCACCATAAAACTGGAGGCAGAATCTGAAATAGGCAGCCTACAAAGCCCTTAGCAGAGATAGTCTTTTATATTGCAGTAGGAACTGATTTTCATGACAAGCTGAAAGGTTCACATGCATTTTTCCAACTTTCTTATTAGTAAGTACAAGAGAAAAAAGCAGTGTTGTTCAGTCAATGTACTACAGCATGAGGGAAGAAATGGTGAAAGACAGACTTATTTCAGCTGAAGGTGAGTAAACAACAAAAGAGCAAAGTTATCTATTGTAAATGCCAAAGCAAGAATCAGGCAAGAAGACAGTCCTTTCAGATACTGACATTTCATTGGAAATAAATTCCACTGACAGACCTGAAAGCATTAGCTATCTCTCCATAACATCCTACTAAATAATCTTATTTCAGAATCTTCTCACATTAAATATATGACTAAGATAAAAGAGTATTACTATTACAAAGCTAGACTTAGGAATAAGCTGGAAAACTTGCCTTTAAAACTGCTACTTTTTAATCCTCTCTGATGCAACCCAAAAACCATTAGCACTAGCAATGATCTGACTATCTCCACAGTCCTAATCCTGCAGCAGCACATAACAGCTTATCCTTTCATTCCTGTAAACTTCCATTATTCATACTTCCATACAGTTTCTGTGTAACCCCACTGATCCAGTGAGGGATGAGATTTAAAAGCTTAGCTTTTCACAGTGGCTGGGTGCTGTACTCTCAATGAAAAGAAGATATGCAAGTTCCACCTGGACTTCCCCTTTATACTTATTTTTCTTTTTTCTTCATAAAACATTAACCTTTCCAATTTCTTTTGGAAACTACTGGTGCACAATTATATGCCTCAAGTTACCCACTCATACTTGAAGTTGGTTACATATGCAAACTGCACTTTGTCTTTCCTTAAATAAACTAAGAAAATTCAAAAAGGGATTTAAAATTATATTTATAGATTTTTTTCTTAATATCTCAAAAAAAAAAAAAACCTAGGCTTGTTTGCCTAAGTGATAAGCCTTGTTACTTTGATTTTTTTTCAATTGCTCTGAGGAAAAGAAATAAGAAGATACTCAGGTGCATGTTCTATCAAATTAACAATAAACTAAGTAAGTATGATTTTTCATAGTTACTGGGGGCTTCAGCTTCTCAGGCTATGGGTATTAAAGTGCCCCTACTCATGGATAGCACACTATTTCCAGCTGCTAAAGCACAACAGTCACCATTCCAAATATTCATTTCCTTGCAGTAATTTATAAAAAGGATGACAAGAAATTATCTATTATATTATGCAATTACAACACAATCTTTGAAGAACAATAGTTATAGACAGGGTACTTGTTTTTACTCAAAATAAGTCCCTTCTTTTTCCTTCTCAAGCAATAATTTTAGTGCTTTGATACATTTCATTGCTGAAGAAAAAAATCAGCTCTTTTTCCTCTAACATTCAGCTTCTTACTTTAAAAACTCATGCACTGGCCCTTCTAGACCTCTCATTGTTTTACAATAGCCACAGGTGTAAAGAAAAATAAAGACAGACCAGGACTCTGACCCCTCATATTTTGCTTGAGAGAAAAGACATTTTCTTCCAAACTTCCAGTATTTTCAACTTAAGAACCATTCCGAACTGCACAGTGTCTATCCACATTCAGCATCTCCAAAAGCATTACTCTTCCAACAGCACATTTAGTCCACTTTGTACTACACCAGCAACTTTTTGTCACTGTAGACATGGACACAACCAAAAAATGTATTCAAGGAGAGAAAAGGAGTGACCCCCTGTTGTATAACATATATAGAACTACATATAGTGACCTCGACGTGATAAGCTGCGGGGTGAGGGGCAGCGAGCACGGAGCCCAGCAAGGTGAGGAGCAGCAGGGGAAGCTGCAGGTCCAGACCTGATCCTGACACCTGGAGTGAAGGCGAGCCACTGGGGGCACAATGGGAAATAACTTAGCAAGCAAAGAGCAGACTGTTTATCTACGTGGAAAGCCCTGTTGAAAAGAAAAGAGATTAAGACCACAGATTATGCTCTTTGCAGTGAGTTACTATGGGCAAAATCACAAGACTTTGAGACTGACACAAGTAATGCTTTTGGTGTTAAAGCTTGGAAAGAAGTTGGGGAGAGACTGCAGGATGTGGTCTTAAAAGAAAATAAAGCAGCTGCAGAATTATCTACCACCTGGAGATTTATGAAACTTTATGAAACTTTAAAAGAATGGAAGGCAGAGCAGGATAAGAGAGAACTGGAGGTGAAAGGAGAAACAAGGCAGAAAACTGAAGTTAATGGGGAACATATAGGAGGTTCAGCTTGAGAATGTGTGTTTCCCTGAATTAGGGCCCACTGGAGCTGCTTTGGTGGAGGTTTCTTAATGCCTCTCAATATCTGTCCCCAAAAGACTGTATCAGGCCCACGTATTCTTCCCCTACATAGCAATTAATTAAGTGCCAAATCAAAATATGTTACTCCTGCACAGCACTTGGTTGAAATGACCTTAAGCTGGGCCGTCTGCTCCTTCAGTTCCCTCTGAACTGCACAAACAAATGAAATCATTAAAGCTGCATCCCCCATTGTTTAACAGTGATAGTGAGGATGATGAAATGCCAGTAACCAGGAAACGTGAACTGGTGCATGGATCTGTTTGTTGCAAACCCCATAAGAGATCTAAGCCTGCCTCTCCCTGGACTTTTTCACCCCGCCAAATGACTGTGACTGCTCGAGCACCCTTACAATTTTGGGAGTTAAAAAGAAAGCAGCTGAAGTGGGAGACTGGGATTCACTAGAAAAATTAGGTCCACCAAAAGCATCGAGTATTCAGAGGGTTGATATGAATGTTACTTGTAATGGATCCTATTGGCTTTTCCTGTTTTTAAAGCGGTTCCTAATTCAGGGCAAAATGACAGTTACCAGGTTTTTGCCTGGAAAGTAGTGCAACACCTCCAAGCAAAGGTGGCTAAATTTGGTATTAATTCTTCTGAAATAATGCAATTAATTCATGTTAAGGATGCTGATGTGCTTGCTCCAGATGATATTATGCATCTTGCTACAATATTGATTCAACTAGTACAGTATAGTGTATATCAAAATACCTGGAGACAATTGAATGTACAGCTTTAAATAATATGCAACTACCTCAGCAGGATTCACATCGTGCTGTGGGAGTTGATGCTTTTTTAGGCACTGGACCTTTTTCTAACTTGGATTTACAGACAAGATAAGACTCTCTAATTCCAGCACAAGCTCAGCAAATAGGTATGAGTTCTTTAATTAAGACAATGGAAATGGCAGCCCCAAAACAGGTATGTTACTATACAACAAGGGGTCCCAGTTTTCTCTCTCTTTGGATACATCATTTGGTGTGTCATGTCCATCTCTACAGCAACAACTTTTAGCAAGTCAGGTCATCCTCTTGTGAGGCCTCACATATCTATAGTCCACAGTAGATGGAAATGCCTCCCTATCTTAGACTTACTTGTCTCCTGTTGATTGCCCTTCTATCCCCTAACAGCAATTTAGCTTGCAATAGATTCCTGTGTTCATAATATAACCCTGCAAAGATGATATCCTGTATATGTATCACATACACAGGAATTACTTGAAAAAGGAAACTACTGCTCATCACGTGAGACTCCAGTGATTACACGTCAGTCATCAGCTAGCTTTTGAAAGCTTCCTTTTAGGTAGCTAAGGCAATACTAACATATGTTGCTTTATTTAAAGGCAGTTTGGAATATGCCCACAGTGCATCACTCTGGCACAGCTGACAAGCAGATACATTGTCCTTCTGAAAAAACCTGACCACTTCCAACTGTATCTCTAAATAGCTATTAAGTTACATTTTAATTACACTACATCTTTCTGATTCTGTACCCTGGAGTTTGTAGGAGAAGATTCACTTTTCCACGGTCCCTGGCACATGCTACACCTCTTAAAAGTGACAATGTCTACTAAAGAATATCTGAACAGGTAGGTTAATTTCTAATCTCCATCTTGAACATTTTAAGTAATTTTGTGGTAATTGCTTTTTTTACCTGGACTTCAGGAGAGGTTCCATCTTGTGCCAAAGCCAAGAGAATACTGACACTAGTTTTCAAATGCTGCCCAGAACCTATTCCACCAACGTACCGATGGAGACAACCCAGAGCCAAGGAATGGCCTGTTCTTGATACAACGTCCCGAGCAGATTTTAACCTACCAATGTTTAAACATAAAGAAATAATATCATTCAGTAAGTTTGTTACACAGAATCTTAGAAGTACCACAACAGTGCAAAAGGCTAATAAAATTTCTCAGTCCATCTTGCAAAATCTTGAGAAGCCTAAACAATAACAAAACCAATGTACTTACTCTATGTTATTAATAAGCCAGGTTACATATAAAACAAGAGGAAAAAGAAAAAGATATTTTAATAATTATTTTCTTTTTTTCTGGTCAGAACTTGACCTTTTAAAAGAAGAGTTTTGAGGGATATAGAAAAAGAATCCAGATTTTACAAGTATTTCACAGCAGACTAATTTAATAATCTTTCCAAAACCATTGCAGTGAAAAAGAATCAAGAATATGAAAATGACAACACACTAAGAAATGACAAAGAAATCCACAGCTACATCTTCCTCTGCAAATCAAATTTTTCATATAGATGTTTTCTTCTACAGCTGATTTTTATGGCTTTTCCAACAAAGCCTTTTTATTTTTAGACAGAAAGCCTTTTATAATGAAACTAAAACAGAAGGAGTAGCATTTTGAATTATCTAGCTGTATGAAGTTGTATGCACAGACTTATGAAGCATTTTCCACAATACTGCTTCTGAATGCATGTCACATCATTTGGTAATTAGAAGCCTTTTTGGCGGTGAGGAAGAGAGATAAAAGAAGGGATTTCCTAATAAGGACAAGGAAAGGCTTTTTTTCCCCCTAGTTGACTGCAGATGAGAGACATGCACACTCTCAGCCATCAGTGAGCAATAAAGTAAATGCACATCTCAAATATAAAAAAATTACTTGACTGTCAACAGAATGACAACCATTAACAACTTATAAGTTAACCTAGATAAGAAATCAAGGAAAGCCCCAGTAATAGAAATTCAAGGAAAGACAGCAAGGATTACACACTTTAATAGAAAATGAAAGGGTGAGAAAAATTTAATTACTCAGAAGTAAGAGAGCTGGACTGAGGCTATGTGCATTCAACTGGCCCAGCCAAAAACATGGGCTGCAGCCCTGAGGCAGTTGCATTCAGATTCCCAAATATATGCTGATGCCTTAAATTTAAGCAAGAAATTGGGAAATATACTGTCTTGTTGATTCTATCAGACATCTTTCTAAAGACCCAAAATAAACAACAGAATACAAAAAAAATATGGGCCAATAATCAGTTAAATCAATGTGTAAAGAGGATGTTCCAGTGAAAGAGAACCACTATAACATAATTCATATTACTTAATGTAAGCTGTGCTTATCTGTCTGAAACAGCTTAGTCACCTTCAGGTAATCCATCAAAAGCTGTTTACTAATATCATTTCACATTCCGAGTGTTTTAACAACTCAGCTTTTATTCCTCACATGAAATAAAACCAAAAGAGAAGAATCTGTTTGAAGGTTTCTTAGATCTACATAACCACAAGGATCAAGCATGGAAGAAAGGAATAATGAATGCAGTATTTAGAAATCTTCCAAACCACATAAAATTGCAAGCTCCATTAAATTGCAATTCTATTTCATTTTCTGAATTAAAATCAACTTACTTATCAAAACTGTACTGAGCCATTCTAGCAATGAAAGAGGCTTCTCCAACCACTTGAGCCATTCTGCCAAGAGCTTCACCTGCTGCACATCTCAGAATAGGGTTAGGATTATCAAGGGCACCCATTACAAGCGTCAAAGCAGATTTACGGACTTCTTCTGGTCCCAATGTGCTTTTATTCTCAGCCAAACCCTACATTAAAATATAAGAACAATCTCAACAATCCAATGAAGGGGAGGAAAAGAAAATGGATTTGAGAAAACCAAGTAAAAATTATGTGCTTTTGTTTTTGTTTAAATCTGTGGTATTTATCCTAAAACACAGTGGTTGAAAACAATTCAAAAGTCAAAATCAACAACATCCTGAGTCTCATGATGTTTGTCAATACTCTACCTTTTTCACATACAGGAAGATCTGTTGCACCAATCTTTTTATCAAATGCATTACCTACATGCACCCTAGTCCTAACCAAATCTGATCCAGCTTTACACAGTATACCTCAGAAAAAACTAAGTGAAGCTTTAAAAATCTAACAGCAAAAATCGAACAGGAAAACCACAGACCAGTTACGTTTCTGCAAGAATCACTTAAATTGAAGACACTAACATTATAGATACACGAAAGCATTTTTTTCTTTATAATCACATCCTTCCAAGCATTTATATAGCCTCTTATATGAACACTCTACAAAACAGTAATGCTAAACGCTGCTTCTGCAGTTTCTTTTACTCTGGGAGAAATAATTAAACTCATGTAAAGTAAAAACACTTCAGGCATTATAGAGCAAGAGGTCAAAGGCCCTATCTTAGGTTGTAACTTTTTGAAGTTTTAATTTCAGCTCAATTTTGACAATTTTTTGACGACTTGGCATGGCACAGGAGCTTCCAGAAATGTGCCTCAGAATCTACACTTCAGCAATGTAGATCACGTTTTTTAATACCAATGCAAAAAACTGAGGTGCTGTTTTGCCAATGTATTTTGCCAATCAACCAAAGACATGGAGCTCCAGTAACAGCTTAAACTGGGCAGCCATTATTTGTGACTCGCTGTCCTACTTTCTGACTCGATGGCATCAGGTTGCATTTCCAAGTCTAAATAGAGAGCAGACAACAGCAGCTGCAGTGGGACTGGGCACAAGCACCTAGAATTCTGTGTAATAAGGCAACCAAAATGCTATTTCAACCCAAAGCTATTTGTGTATTCAATTACACAAGCCAGTGCAAATTAAACCACAGGACTGAAGATGAAAAGACAATCTGAATACTACAGAGTGCTGACAACTGTAGAATGCTGACTACACAAGCCTTATCTGTTCTCTGTACTGATACAGGAAGACAAGAGCTCGAGCTAATAGCCAGAAAAAAATTCAACTCTGGAGTTTTCAACTTTTTGAATTCTTGGGTAACTTTAGTAACATTCTTCTAACAGCCATTTGTACTGAATGCAAACTGATGAAATTGGGCTTTCATTACAAGTTTACAAGTCCTACCTTCAAGGCACTAAGAACAGCAGTAAAGATATTAAGCTGCACAGCTTGCTGGCGAACACCTTTAGCCTGCTTGACACATTCAGCAAAGTGATCCAACATCTGTAATCTAAAACAAAGGGAAGAAAATAATTGAAGTGACAGCCTTTCAAAATACAAACTGAAGCACAGCTAGTAAAAATCACACACAACAAAAGGGTCTTTTAAGTTCAGTAACAGAACTTATGCTTCAGGGCTACAGAAGGTATTCACTATAGGTAGTAACAGCAGAGCTACCCTGAACATCCCTTTGCTGGTTCTTCTACTTCATCCACAAATATTTACTATTCCTTTGAAGAAAATACCACCAAGAGGAAGTGAATCTTCAGGTGCATTTGGCTGAATAACAGTAAAGCTATGAGGACCAGAGTGGAAAAATGTTGTCTTTCCACTACCATTTAAAATAGTGTTACCCATCACATTTATTTTTCTGTTTCTATTGTTTTTCCCATTTAACTTCCATTCTTGCCCCCACTCCTCCCCTTAAGACATTACCGGGAGGAGGAACATTTCCTAGAAGATACCAAAAACAGGAGTGTAATGAATAATCTGCATTCTTAATTACTCAGCAATTCCAAAGCTACATCTTTTCACAGTTAACAACAGGTATAGACCAAGGTGAATTACAGCAAGCTGGTCTCAAGTTTATCCTGCACTTACGAGGTTGACTGCTATTAAAAAACTGCTCCCAGAAGGTTTGCACCAAAAGATGATTTTACTTTGTAATGCTTCTTAGAACTGCTTTCACTCTGTGCTCAGGGACAAATTGCCTAAGCTGAGTAACAAAATTAGTCCTGACAACTCATAACTCTGTAGAGGTAATGTGAAACACAAAGGAAAACAAGATGAATTCCATTTCCTCTTTTTCATTGTGCATACAATTCCCTGTTGACTATAAATCAAATGGTCTTACTTGTGGAAGCCAAATGAAATTCAGTGGAGGGTCCTGCTGTTTTCAAGGCTGATTTGAAGTTAATTGTAATGGGTACTTTTGCAGGAAATTTTGTTTGCAGAGATATTACTACTGTTAAATGCAGTATGAAAAGAAGAATCTAGTCTCCATCTCTGAAGACTCATCTTCAAAAGAGATAAAACTGAGGAAATCACTTTATTTCTGAAGTGACTACACATGTTCTGGAATCCTGAGACACAATGGACATCAAATACTAAACTCTTGACAGTTTATACCTAGACTCTAAGACAGTTGATACCTTAGTCAATTCTTATTTCAGGGAAACAATCAACCAAACAAGCAAGCAAACAAAAAAAAACCCCAATGTAACAGTTCCCAGAGAAACAAGGCATTAGGTTCTGAAATTGAACACTGATGTAAACTGACCTATGTTTGTAAGAGACATGAGGAAAAACCACACCAAAGAGAGCCACAGATGCATCAATGACAGATACTCCTAAAGGAAGGGGACCAGGTACAGCTTCGCCAGCAGGGATGCGCAAATAAATAGAAGAGGGATCATGTTCCAGAGCACCACTTCCAGACGCACTGTTTGGCTGAAGCTGCAAAATGCCACACAACATGAGTATCTCTGAACATTCCTTTGCACGTAAAATTGGAACTAGAGATAAACAAAACACATATACAGTAGTTAAAACAACAGAATAGCTTGCAAACACCTGAATACAAGTGCAGTATCCCCATGCACACACCTTAGCATTTACAGAGTCAGCTGAATTCTGAAGGGACAAAACCATTAACAACTAGATAAACACACTATCACTTCTGGTATAAAAAGATGAAAATTAAGAGAAAAGTAGATTAATTCTGGTACTAATAGCAGCTTCTGAATCATTGAATATGAAGAGCCATTTCAGAAAGAAGGTTATTCATTCACCCTCTGAGCACAGTTACAATACAGTGTATTAAAGGATCAGTTTTGGCTATAATAATGGCCTACACAGAAAGAGTTACAAACAGTGCTAAAATTATTAACTCTCCTATCATCAAGAAAATACTTCCTAACCATCATTCTTTCATGAAACACTCATCTATTTTCTCTGAAGAAAATTCTATATTCCTATCAATTATTTAATTGTAAAACAAAATTAGAATCTTGTAGGTCTGTATTCTTCTTAGAAGGCCAGAAAACACAGCAAGATTTATTGACACCTCTATATTAAAGAATAAAACATGACTAAGCACAAAAGAATCACAGAATGATAGAAAGTTAGGGTTTGAAATGGATCCTAAAGATCATGTAGTCCCAATGCTACCCTGCCATGGGCAAGGACATCTTCCACTAGAACAGGTTATTCAAGGCCTTATCCAATCTGGCTTTGAACACTGTCAGGGCTGGGGCATCCAAACCTCTCACGGCCATCATTCCAGTGTCTCACCACTCTCACAGTGAAAAATTTCTTCCTAATATCTAACCTGAATTCCTCCTTTCAATTTGTGCCTGTTACTCCTTGTCCTATCACCACAATTCCAGATGAAGAGTCCCCCTCCCGCTTCCCTGTAGGTCCCCTTGAGACGCTGGAAGGTTGCTGTGAGGTTTCCAGGCAACTTCCTCTTCTCCAGGACAAACAGCCATGGTTCTCTCAGCCCATCTTCATAGGGGAGTCCAGTCCTCTCATCAACCTCGTGGCCCTCGTCTGGACTTGCTATCAACAGTTCCATGTCCTTTTTATGTTGGGGATACAAGAGCAGAGGGGCAGAACCAGCTCCTTTATCCTGCTGGCCACACTGCTTTTGATGCAGCCCAAGATTCCATTGGCTTTCTGGCCTGTGAAAAACTGCCAGAGTCCTGTGACAGACTACAGATCTCCACTTACCAGGAGCACCACTGTTTGACAGGCAGGAACTGAAAAGGGACAGGAGGAAATAAAAACTCTGTGGACTGAAGATTGCACTGGAAGTCTACTATGTCCTCCACAACAAACAAAGGAAGTTTGTAAAACTCTTTCTTGCTTTCACATGCTGATCTTGGCTCAGAAACAGCTTCCCACACTCTTGGTCTCAGTCTTGGCTTTTGGATCTGCACTATCAAACCTTCTGAGAAACCCTCCCATTATTAGATGGCTGTTGCAGAAGAGGCACTTTCAGCCAACGACATTGTGTCAACACTTTGAAATGTAAGATTTCTTACTACACCTATAAAATCAGTTAAATCTTGTTTTGCTATAACACCATTTGCAATATTGATATTTTGACAGCAGTTTTATTATAAAACATGTTAAGTGGAACCTACATTTCTCCTAGTTCAAAAAAAATCTATATGAGAATAACAACTAAGCTAAGAAGATTGGTGGACAGGAAGAGACATTAACCTAAGGGATTTTTTAAAAACAAATGAGGCTGGTTCACTAAGCACAACCCTATGAGTAGCATTATGCAATTTACATCTCAGCTGTAGGTGGTTTTTAATCAAAACAGCACCCGGTAGATGGAAGCACTTACATCTAACAAAGCTCTGAAATAAGACTATAAACAAGGTACAAAGCTCCAGCTTTAGAAGGCTTCCCCACACACACATCACACAGACAGGGCAGATAATTCATTCTTCTAGCTCTATTGTTACCTGATCTTCAATTGACTTATGATCTGTTTCCTGCAGCCAAGAGCCAAGCAGAACACTATCATCATAATGACAAAGAGACCTCAGGAGTGATGTGGTTGTATTAGCAGAGTTGTCTGTCAAAGTAAATTCTGCTACCAGCTCTCGAAGAAGTGCATTAAATGATCCTAAAAAAGACAGACATTAAAAAGAATCATCATTGCTTCTTAGCCAAAACATTTCAGCTAGTGATCAGAAGTTTTAAGTATACTACTACTACAGTTTTAGAGGTAGCTAACAGAGAAGTAAACCTCAAAATACTAGAGTTGAGAGCAAGGCTTCAAATGGAAATGTAGGCTCTCAATTCCCAAATCATGGATACCCAAATACCTAAATAAGATTGGAAACCATTGGAGACCATCTAGTCCCACCTTCTGCTCAAGCAGGGTCCACTAGAGCATGTTACTCAGAATTGTGTCCTGTTCTAAACAACAGATTGGGCCATCCTTACACAATGACAATCCAGGTGTAGAAAAAAACCTGCTCATCCATATGATCATGTAAACATAATGAATTAACAAAAAAACCAAAGAAACCCAAAAAGTCAATTTGTCAGACCGTGTGACAGTGCTTGGCAATCTACTGACAGCAGATCTGTGTAATAGATCAAATCAGGTTTAAAAAAGTAAACAATGAAACCAACCAAACAACCAAAAATAAAAAAAGTAACCAAAATTAAACCTTCGCATCTCTTTTACAGTATACTAAGAAATAAAGTTCTCTATCTTTTAAGTAACAATGACTTAAAAAAACATTATTTGATGATCTCCACACCTCTCAATCCTATAAAGGGGACCATAACATAACCATATACTCCAAGTGTTACTCTATGAATGCTCTGCAATACTCATACTCTGTAGTTATACTGTCAGGATGACATATAGAAGATGAGAAATATGGTATAAAGTTCTTGGGAGATTCCTAGAATTGTATTTTGACTCTTACAGCTGCTTCAAAGATAAACATCACAAGTACTAAGTAGAATTTTTACTTTAACAAAAACTGTTAATTGATGTACCTTCATATGTCTTGGGAGGCAATAAAGCCAATATATCATAAAGTCTTAAACGAACCATAGCTGCACTGGCTTTGAGATGAGCTCCATGGGCTTTAATTACTGATGGAATGCTACAGAATTAAAAACAAAAAAGAGAAAACACAAATGTTGCAGTTACAGAAAAGAGCATTTTCAGATTTCTTTTCAAAGAATATAACTCTAGGCAAGGCAAGAAAACAGTGTTCAGAGAACTATTCTGAACAACATTACTCAATTAACAATACATTTACAGAAGTAATTGTACAGAGAAAACTTTTATTAAAAACCCAACAATCCCACAACACACTCTGCCTTAAATCAGTGACACATACCACCTCAGAAGTCCTATTTTAATTACAGGTGGGGCAGGAGCAGACACCAAACCACAAAACCCAACTCCAAATTAGTTCCAGTATTTCAAGACCAGGAAAAGACAGAAGTGAATAAAGAGCAAAAACTGCCTACTTACTGCGACATCATTGTCATGGCACATTCTATAGGTGTCATCAGTTTCCTGATCACATCCTCAGTAAGGAGCTCAGGGCAGTGAGCAACAAAGCTTCTCATAGCTAGTAACAAAACAGTTTAAATTAAACTTTCACTGTAAGAAACAAACATAAGGCATAAACAAGATACAAATTCTGAGAATCAAAAGAGCTACAAATAAAAATATTTATATTTAAATATTATAAAAATATTTATGATTTTAAAATTCTATTATNTTTCTTACCACACAGAGCTCCAGCACGGCCTTCCAGTGTTACTTGCCAGGTGAAGGAATCTCCTCTTGCCTTCTCTGCTTCCAGCTCCTTCAGAGAGCGTGGGAACACGTTCCGCCACAGCAGCAACATCTTCGGCAGATGATACCGGACCACAGAAGGACCTGTGTGAAAAAAGAGTAAAAAATGTGTATTTAAGTGTGAAAAATCTGCTGTAAAGGCTTTTACTCTTCAAACCATTTTTGTCTTATTTTACTTCTCTTCCTTTGCCCTACCCGGAAAAATGAAAACCAAATTAAATTCTTTCTCATTCCCAGGTTGGAAGTGTGGCAATTAAGTACTATGCATCAAATCTGCTTGTGGTATCAATTCTAAAGTAGGAAACAGACTACCCTACCTGCTGTCATGTCATACAGAACCATGGTCAACTGTCTTTCTACAATCTTTATATTCTTATTTTTTTTAATATTAATTTTCAAGGTAGGTTCTTTAACCTACTCTAGCCTGCCCATAAAATAAATAGAAAAATAACTGGTAACTAACTGATTACAGTTAAACTGTAAACTAGTTTTACAGTCAAGTTTTTTTTAACCTTCTGAAAAAGGTCTAGTGCAAGTACATTAAAAATATATTGGAGGACAACCACAACAGGAATACACTGTCAGAAAAACAGGATAATAAACTGGTAAAAGATAAAAGAGACAATTTAGAGAAACAAGATAAAACACAAACGTTACTGGATCAGAGATCAAAATTCTGCAAAATATATCAGAATTTTATCATATTTTCCAGTGTAAAAGAAACCCTCAACAGAAAAGAATACTACTGCTGCAAAATTCAAGAGTATACTTACAACCTCTCAAAATGCAGCTTGTGATACTTCTGTAATGGCAGATACAAACATGAGGCTGGCTTTTTTAAAAGAAAACTGAAGGGCTCTTAAACTTACAACACTTCTACTCAGTGGTGTTGCCTATCTAGAGAAAGACATGCAACTTGTTGGAATGCTCACTGGGTTTCATTTACTGTCCATTTCTCCTGCACCACAGCATTAAGGAAGGAAGAGCACGAGCAATTTCGCTCTTTCAGAGAATGACTAAAGGATAGGTTTCTAAAAACAGAATGTTTTTTTCAGGTATGACAGCTTCTACCATACTTCAGGTTAGATAAGCACTAATATTTCAATTCTCCCCAGTATAAAGTTGCTGAAGTAAGTGCACTAATACTCTGCTTCCCCTGTATAAATACTCTTGTGCTGGATAATGACCCCATCATGCGCAAAGACCGTTTGCCAGAGTGAATAATCAGAAGTGTTGGACAAGTTTTAAAATAAAAAGACAAATCAAACCATTTTTACAAACCTAAAGTCATAAGTGCTCCAAGTAAAAGCCACCCAGCTTGAGTGCGCTGCAAGGAGAGCCTGCTGTTCTGCGCAGCAGTTCGTAGCAGATCCTCAGCAATGCTGACCACCATCTGCACCAACAGCAAAACACACAGGGTTTGAAACATAAATGAAGCCTCTGCAAGCCACTTCTACTTGTGCACTCTTACAGACTAAAGATGTTCTCAAATCACTTGAATTGACCTTCCATAAGGAGTGAATGCAGATTACGTGTCATGCTGATGATTAGTGTTTTTTACAAGACAACACAGTCAGTAATACTCTCTTTGCATTTTTTTCAATATTCCAATTTCTCTTCAGGAAATTTGAAAGAGATCGAGAGGAAAAGAGCTGTTAAATATTGCAACTGGGATCCTAAAAGCATGTGCACTGGCCACTACTCTCGTACAAGGCACAAGCTCAATTTCAATAATGCTTTAACTCATTAGCATGCCACCCATTTTGCAAAGCTATTACTTGTAGATAAAAAGATATCTTTTAGTACACTCAGAGATTAAACACTCATTATCTCACCTTTCCTTTGGCGTGGGGAATGCCTAGAGGACACTGATGCACACCACCTAATAAAGCAGCCATTGCAAAACTGTAGCCACTGACAGCTTCAGGGGAGGACTTCAGATTGTTGAGTCTCTCTGCACATCTGTCTAAAAATGGAGTCAGCTGAAAGGGCAAAGCCACAGCCACACACCGCAAGCACCAGGCAGCAGCCAGCCGAGCAGCCATGCTGGGATGAAGAAGAACTGAAGTTACTGTCTCCAACAGACCTACAGAAAAGAGAATTTGCAGTCTTTAACTTATGATGCAGTTTTTAATACACATATACTTTTTAATATATCTAGACAAGTAAACTGAATCAATAACAGACAGCCAATGTGAAAGTTAAATTAAAGTACTTGAATTGAAGTACTTGAATTTGCTGACTTTGCCTCTTCCTTTACAGGAAAGATGGTAGTTGTTACTAGCATTATGCTGCTCCCTATCAGGTTTTGTCAGCGAAGGTGGAGCTGTCAGAGCCACAGCACTGACTCCTACTACTTAAACTCTGAAAAGAGGCAGCAGCGCTGTATAAGAGAACAGGCACTGGATGAGACAATTCCCATAGTATCTTACAGAATGCCAATAACAGAGCAATAGTAACACTGATCTTTGGGTAACCAAGCACATGCTGCAGATGTCACTGACTGCTGTATTCTGCTTTTGATATGGTGCTGTCCCCCTGCAGTAACTTTACATCCTTCTACACTCTCCAAACTTCTGTGCCTACCTGGTCCCACTAACTGCCCCCTTCAGTCCAATTTGTCTCCACACCAACACTTGCTTTAGTCAAATCCTGGCAACTTCTACTTCAAAGCCCCCACTGCTGCTTATTTTCTCTAGAGCTAGTGAACAACTACCTGCTGAATTCACAGCAGCTAGCAGAAATAATACTGAGATTCAGTCCCCTCTGTTCCTATGGGACACAGCTGCCAGAAGGAATAAATATGAACAGTCTTCCCTACTCCAAAGCTGGTATTAAATCAGTATGGGAAGAATGTCATATGCAACAAGACAACAATCCATACGATGAAATGTCTAAAGAAGCTTGTACTTCCAGTGGAAAAAACACAGGAATCCATAAACTCAAAAAATGTAAAGTTGTAACACTACAGAATAAATGAGGATTTAGATATTGAGACTAACAACAAGAAAATCCCATATAAACCCTAGTCAACTTCAGCAAAAGAACTACTTCTTTGAAAGGGGTCTACCAACAGCTTCATCTCAACAAAATACTTTTGCCTCCCCACAGAAATTTGGTATTTAAATGCAATAGTTTTCCAGGAGTAAATATTTCAGATCTTACATAGCAAAACAATGTATTTCCCATAAAAACATTATTGTAAACAAAGCAATACCAAAAATTACCACTTCACTTACCCTTAGAAAGAGCTTCAGACAGACTCCAATCAAAACAGCAGTTTAACACTTGGTCAAACTTAAACTAAAGTTAGGGTACTACTCACAATGAGCTGGACAAATGCATCTTTCTGGAGTACTACAGGAAGTACCAATTTCCTAGATTTATTTCTTTCATATTCATTTATTATTTAACTATATTTAATGATATTTCATATTCATCACTCAAATGTCTCACTTAATCTATATCCATTTATTTGCATACCAATAGAGGGTTCTTGAATAAGAGGAGATGCAGTGGCATTCAGACTCTGAACCAGACTACCCAGTTCCTGGAGAGCACACACCATTACGTGCTGGCTTGCAGCTACATCAGCAGCTCCTGATTTATTTTCACTGTTGGCATCATTCACTACTGCTTCTGCAGAAAAGAAAACAAGAGTGTCTTGCTTAACTACCATTTGAATCCCACACAAGCATTCATAGGACAGACAGTGACAGATTCATTTTGACATCAATCCTACATTCAAACAAAACCACAAGTCTGGTCACAGTGAGAACTAACAACACGAACACATTCTGCAGGGAAAGAGTTTTATAGCTATCAAACACAGTCCAAAAACATTGTCCAAAGACCATAAAAAACAGATGCCCAGCAGTTATTATGTATAGCAGAGTACTCAGAGGTAGGATAAACAGTGTAACATGGTGAAACCACTTACACAAAACACCATGCTGTATGGGTGTATCTATACATAGAAACAAAATATACAGTCTTGACATATCAGGGTTCTGCATACAAATTTGCATGCATATATGTCTAGTGAAACTGAAAAAAGAGACCTTTAGTAAAGAATTAATCACGATTTCTAAAAATCTCAGTGTTATTCAATTGAGTTCCTTAATCCCACAGTATGTTCTCTTACAAAATATCCCAGAAGTAGCAACTACCTCTTCAAAAAGGGACTGCAATACCAACTTAATGTTTGTGTGTCTACTACAGAAGAAATTTAGAGCATGGTCTGCTCTATATGAAGGGAAGCAATTATTACCCAGTAAAAACTCCTCCTATTTTTCATCACATTCATGAGAAACCCTCAAAAAAACTGTTCTTCACACTACCTAAATACACATCTGAATTTCCTGCAACTTTGACAATGTGGCGGGAGGAGTGCTTTCTGTACCTGTTTCCTCTCAGAAACAGCATTTTCAAGAGACTTGTTTTCCTGGAAGTAGTACTTGAGGTAAGGAGAAAACTTTTAAAGTTCCATGCTTACCCCACCAAAAAATAGCTGGGAGAAGAACCTGCAAAAGTTTCTAATTCAATTTCATTTCCATACGTTAAGCATTGTTTTAAACTCAGATGGCAGGAGAAAAGAAAGATATGTTTGGTAAATAAAGTGATGTGTATTTCCACTTTACTCTTTTAAATCTCCAGCTTGAGCTACTTCCTTTCATAAGAAACAGATCCCAGGAGAATTTTGTTAGCCCACTTAGCAATTTCATATTCTGCAAAGTTTTGCAAAGGTGTCATATTCTTCAGATTACATCATTTTTGTCACAAAATCCAGTTGGATGTTAGTATGGATATTAGCAGGGGAGACACAAGGACCTACAAGATCTTCACCTACAGGACTTTCAACGTTGCTAGTTAAGAACTCTGCATGACTTTCAACAGAACCTATCCTAAGACAGATGACAAATGCATAGCTTCTTCTCCACTTCCATTCTAGGCTTTTGACAACGCATTTTCTATCTGGGATAAAAAACCAGTGTCATACAATCATTTTGGAAGCAGAACTCAACATTTGAAACAGAAAGCAGATGAGCTATCATTTCCCATAAGAACAAAATTACTCCTCACAGTAGAAGAAAGCTGAAAAATGCTGTCTCTGTAAAATGACAGTAACTTTCAACTGGTCTTGAATGAAGAAAAATGGTTCTCACCCACTGCCTTCATTTGTTTACCAATGGCTTGACATATTTCTTTGGCAGCTGCAATCTGTGCTTTCTCCCCCAGCAGGCTGCCCACAGTTGCTCTCAGGATAAAGGACACACATCTTCGAGAGTACACAGCCTCCACGTGGGTCTGAGTTGCACGAGGATGGGACACCAGATCAAGCACGTGGGACAGAAAGGTGGCAAAGTTGCGCTCCAGCCACTGCCCTCCCAACGTTGTAACAAAGACAACGTAGGCCTGCAAATCCAAAAGTCACACAGCAACCCAGTTAAAACAGAAACAACAATGTGAAAGCACAGCCAGACTCAAGCACAATGCACAATAGTAGCAATACCAGTTAGCAATAAGCAACTCTAACTCAACGAGGTTAGTCAGCATGTACCAATTCAGCAACCAAATCCACATCTTTGCTGCTGAAACTCAACTGTCTCCAGTAACAAGAGTAGCTCCTATACTGTGATGCATAAAATACCCTTTGGATGACAGCAAAAAAAAAACAATTCCTTACTTTAAATGCACCTCTTTTTAAAAAAATTATGAACACCATGTAAATAATAGCAGCAACATCAATGTGTTCCNAACCTAACGAGGTTAGTCAGCATGTACCAATTCAGCAACCAAATCCACATCTTTGCTGCTGAAACTCAACTGTCTCCAGTAACAAGAGTAGCTCCTATACTGTGATGCATAAAATACCCTTTGGATGACAGCAAAAAAAAAACAATTCCTTACTTTAAATGCACCTCTTTTTAAAAAAATTATGAACACTGAACACATAATAGCAGCAACATCAATGTGTTCCAGTTCGCAATGAGAACTAGGCATATTCACCAAGTTCACCTAAAAAGGGCTGAGAAAAAACAAAGCATTTCACAAAATAACCTATGATCAAAGAATCTGGATTCTGGGAAATTACTGCAGCATACTGAAATACACATCAGAGTGAGAATGTCTGAATTTGAAGAGATGCTGCCACCACCTATCTCTCTCAGACAAGAGGAGCTTTCACATTCACCAGATTTCACCTACTCATGAGAGATATATGAAAAGAAGAAATGTAGTTTAATTAATATGAGCTGCAGCACAGAAGGAAGCCACAAAAGGGTAACAGAGCACCCTCTCTAAAAAGAAACTAAATTTTAAAAAGGAACTGAAGTCTTTAACATACTAAGTATTCAAATATTTTTGTAAGGTAATCTCACTTAATATACACTGATCAAACAAGTTTTCCTTAGCTCATATTTTAATCTGTTGTTACTGCATATCAGTAATAAAGTAGATAGGTGAATGATACCTCATGTACGTCTCACAAAACAGAAGAGTCAACTTAGACCTGTAAATTAACTTACACAGGAATACAGAACAGAACAGGGTATCTTTCCAACTAAAATACATATATGTTATAATTACGTATAAATTTTACTTCATTAAAAAAATTACAAACCTGGGTAACACCAACTCGCACTTCCCTATTGACAGATCCTCCCACTTTTAACATCTCTCCACCACTCTTCAGGAAACCAGATCCCCCTCGCAGAAATCCTGTGGCCATGAGCTCCAAGACTTCCTCAAGTGTGGCTCTCTTCACATTTTGCCGCATCACTTTTAAAAGGGAAAGTAATAATTGGTTCTGAAAGTTCCAACCAACACAAGCGATGATCTTGAAACCGGACTTATTAATTCAAAAATTGCCTTGCAAAAAAATCTACCCAACATTTCGGATAAAAATTTGCTTGCATGCTTAAAAAATTAGCCACTTCTCCCAAGTGAACTTTGATTGGTCTGTCTTTTCTCTGTATGACTACAACAGAGGTTCTGCACTCTTACTGTTTGTAAAAGTAAAGAATCCATTTACAAGCTCCCATCTACTGGAACAGGTCGTGCAGCAGTGTCATGTAACACGGTACTGAAGGTGGAACTAAGTCTGCCAATGTAGACATGGAATCCAGAAGGGCTCCTACCTGTTGCTTGTTTTGGTATCAGTGCTGTAGCCATGACTGTCCCCAAAAGCTTTGACACTGCAACTCGCACACCATAGTTTGAGTTCTCCAGAGCTTTAAAGCACAGTGTTGCAACATTCTCTAGTTCAGCTGTCCACATAAACACTGCTTCATTCTGCAATTCCAGCAGACACTGTAGGAAAAATAGACTTGCTAAGCACCAGGAGACCATTCTTACATTTTGTCTAATTATCAGACTGCAGTCGTCAGATTTATTCAGAAAATACTTTAATTTGAAAATTTCAAGAATTAATTTACACACACTCTCCCATATGCCAACTATCTTAGCTGGGTAAACGATCAGAAGAGTCGTGGAAGAGGCTAATACATAAACTAAAAAATTAAAAGAAAGTTCAACACGAGAACCATGTTACCAAAAACTTCTCTCACTGAGGCTCACAGATAACATATTCTATTTCATATTTTTTTATCAAGTGAGGAATACAGTACTTACAGTACTACAGTAAGCTACAAGCCTGAGCCTGTAGTGTAAACGAGTAGGGACTTACCTTGCCCAAGTAATGATCGAATTTCCCTTCCTACACAACAGGTCCCGGTTTAACTGCAGGTACTCCCCAGCCACAGCACAGGAATTTCTGTGGCTGGTGAGAGACACCCACCTTAGCCACTGCACAGCGCACAGCCATGGATCTGTCTGTCAGCAGGGACCGGGCATTCTTATAAATGTCACGGTGACAAGAGGCTGCTGCTCCTCCAAGTCCATTGAGGACTTTCTGCAAACTCATCAGAATTTCACTGCGGCCCTGAGACTGCACACACACAAAAGCATTTATGCAAAAATGTGGACACAACAGTTACATTAAGAATCAGAAGTATATTTCTGCATTTTCCTGCTTCTATGCAGGAATACTTTTGCAAACATTGAAAATGAAGGAATATGTAACTGATATGTAGCTGATTTTAAATAAACATGATACGCAGATTTATTTCAAGTCTCTCAGTTGTTACATAAATTGAGTCCAGGAAACCCAACACACTGGCTCTAGGTAAAATGCTTCTGCACTGACCCACTACTTATCAGGTGCACATTTGGGGGAAATAGAAAAAATATCTGATAAGAGAGAATGGGAAGCCTAAGTAAGGCAGCAGCTTCATGCTGCACACAGCCAAGTACTTATAATCTTGAGAGCACACACACACACACAAAAACAAATAAATAAATAATCACACAGGTACAACAACACAGCTGAGGAAAACAGCTGCCACCACAAGATCCACACAGTCAGTATTTCAACTTGTCCCAAAAGAGTTATTTACATAAAATCAGACCCCCTGACAGCCCAGGATACACTCTCTCTTTTCAGGGCACAATGTATTCTGTTCACATGCAGAGTGACAACTTCCCCACAGAAGTTAAGCATTCCTTACTGATTTTTAACAACTGAATGTTTATTCAGAGTACATGGACAAAAATCCTAGCACAGTAGTTAGAAATAAGAGATAGTAATTTCTGAATTTTAATTACTGATGCCACTATGAAGTAACTATTCCAATATTCATATGATAAAGTCTAGACTCTGCAGTAGAAACTAGCTAGGTAAGTTACATGCATCCTTCAATGCAGAAGAAAAACAATCTAGGCAATTTGGCAAACATCTCTGGAGGAAGCAGGTTTCAGTCTAAAATGGAATTAAGGCCACATAAATAAACTGAAACTTACCTCTGCACTTTTCAGAGACTTTAACAGATTATTCACAGTTTCTGGAAAAGAACTACCCAGCATTCTGCCCATTTTTTCATAAAATGCTCCAACACATGCCACAGCAGCCCTATGAGACAATGGAGAAAAAGGGTACACATATCAACGTATCATCCAAATAAAAACAAACAGTTAAATAGAAAAGTATTAGTTAAATAGAAAAGTATTAAATAGAAAAGTTCTGATCAGCATTGATGAATTAAAATCTATTTGCTATCCATTATTTATATGGGCTGTTTAACACGGTCCATTTAAATAATTTTTTTGTTTACCAAAAAAAATCAACAGAAAAGTTAGCAGCTTTTAAGAATACAAATGTATTTGAAAGGGCATGTAGGATCTACATATAGAGTGAAAAATTCTGGAAAAAACAAGACAGACTGAAATCTCTGCAAGATTAAGGTTTTGTGTTTCAATAAACTCTCTCTTTTCCAAGCACCTGGGAGAAAGCCCCCTTAGCCTGTAATATATCCTGACACATTTTTGCAAATACTGAATTAAGGGGTTTTTTCCAAGACTAAAAACTTAAAATGCAGAAATTACTGCATAACACAAGAAAATTTACCGGCACTGTAAAAGCTCTGGATCCAGAAACAGTTATTTATGTGCTTTTCTTGCCCTTCCATTTGAGATTAGGAATATTTAGTTTTTGCCACATTGCAGTTATATACACAAACTGTTCCAGGACAGCCACAGAAGCAGCTCCTGAAAACATGCCCTTTTCCATCACAAAGGAATGAGGCTTTTTTTTTAATCTGTAATTGCTGGCTAAATAGTTTTTTAGTGAAGTTATGCCACAAACTCATTACAGCCTCCCCCTTAATGGGCATGTATCCATAAAAAAATCCTATGACTTGGTAACATAAATTTCAGAGCACATTATAGTAGAAAACACTTCCCCTTACACAAGTTCCTCACAGAGCTGCAAGAGCTAGAAATAATAGTATCTGCCCTAACAGTGACTATTTCAAATTTGACTCTCAAATCCTATTGTACCATAATGTCTGAAGGCAAGACCAAATTTGGGTTCACCAGACACCGTGAGTATATGAGGCAGTACATGGGAAAGTACCAAAAACAGTTTCAGTGGAAGCTGTTTGTGGCATTAACCAAATTCCTACCAATGGGACTGCTCCTATGCCTAAAGACTAACTGGATCACACATCCATGCACACACATATCCACATGCAAAGACTCTACTTGAGAGACTTGTGCAGCATGGTAGGGAAATAGAAAAGACAACACTCGGTGGGGAAAAAAAGCTTGAATATTTGGTTACAATTCTCTAGGCACAGATGACACTCTGGTTTGACCATCTGCAGGTTCCACCTTTAATGGGGTGCTGGGGTACAATCAGCAGTAATTCCACTGGTGGAATGCCTTCATTAACTGTTATCCTCTCCATGCCATAAGCAGGTGAAGAATCATAACATAGGACCTTGCCTAGAGAAAATCATATCACTTCAATATAGACATGCATGTGCCACCTTTGAGTCCTGCCCTGCACAATCTCAATCCAATGCTTTTCTCTGCTATCTATATTAAGCATATGCAACTCCAAACAAGCACACAAAATATAAGTAAACAGCATGCACATATTTAGGCAGATTCTTCTGTAATATCTGGGACCACTTGGCTTAAAAATCATTCCCCTTTCCCCAAAACATACAGTTTTGTGGGCAGGTAGGCTGCAGTATCATCTTTGCTCTTGATGATGTCATTACACTTGTCAAGTGTCTGAAACACAGTAAATGTGTCTCCAATGCTGTAGAGAGCAGCGAGATTTTTTGCAAGCAGCTTCCGTGTGGGTGGCCCAGGGGAACTGCTGATGAGTCCTGTTAGCTGCTCTACAAGTTTCTTCTGTTTTTCCTTGACATCTGTCTGTTAACAGATCAAAAATAAATAAGAAAAGTAGTTTAATCCTCTGAGTTGCTTCTAACACCCAGAAAATCTACAAGAAATGGAACTTTGGATTGTATGTAACTCAGCAAACTGCTTGCCTCAGAGAGATATGAGAGACATTCAACAACAGCAGAGACAGATGCTAAATGCTCAGAATTAGCTGCTGCTGCCCTATTTAATTTTTACTATAAAAAATACTTACCAGCTGCCCTACTGACTGCATACAATTAAACACTTAAAATCTACAAATTAGCTCAGAGACTCTTCAGGCTGAATATGAAACCATACAGGTACCATCTGGCCATTACCTATCAACTTTCTCTGGCATGAAATGAATACAAATGCTTTTTAAAAGAACAATTCTTTAGAAAGAAGGAGAAAAAAAACCACATTAAATTACCTTGTTGGCAGCTACCAGCACTTTATCCAAAAATCTCAGCCATTCAAAGATAAAAACTGGTCTCTTTGCTTCTGTGATTTGAGCTAATGCTTCCTCGTTCAGTAACAAACTATGAGCCAGCTCCATAATGGGTTAAATTCCAATTCTATTGCAAATGTGTGTAGAAACTCTAAAATAAAAATGTGAATATTAGTATAAAGTACAGTACATCAATACAAAGCTTTGAAAATCAAATTAAAATATTCAGCTTGTTTAGACTTGTCTTAGCTAAATAATCCCATGTAAAAGCTACTCACTTATTTACAAACTAGTCCATTCATTAGTATTTTAGGGAATGGAGCTGTTAATTGTAAAAAGAGCACCTACAGGAAATTTCAGGGTACAAACTCTTTGCCAAGAAAAATACACCAAAGTCCCTGTTTAAAGAAGGTAAAGGAATCATCTCACTGTCTTCACTTACACGAAAGAGAAAAAGGATTGTCACCAGTCAAGACCCTGGAGCACACTCCCAAAGCAGGAGCATGAACCTGGTGCCCTTCTCAACACCCTTCAACAGACAAGCTGAGAAGATGAGCCTACCACAAGCAGGAATTTCCAGCTAACACAAGTTTGGGAGAAGCAGGAACAGTGACAGGACTTGGCATCGCTGACCTAAGATTCCCCTGATCCCACTAGTCTTGCTTTAAGTGCTGGACAAGTAAGCTCCCTGAAATCCAGCAAGCCTTAGGGGTGACAACCCAGAACTCAAGCAGCAGCCAAACGACTGCAGGTCTCCCCAGCAGGCAAAATCCTGCAGGTGGAACACTGGTGATCCTGCTCAATCAACGGAGGATGGCATCAAAGCACAACCAAAAGCACACTATCAGCGTAGCAAACACTCTGCCAACTTCATCCTAGCAAACCACCTGAAAGAAAGTGTAGCTATTCAACACAGAGCTGACAGAAGAAAAAAAACCCCACAAAATTCACCTAAAATCAAAACATTACACCAACCACCTTCAGCAAAAAGAAACCCAAAAAGCAAAAAAGCAATGCAACCCCAAAACCTGAATACAGTGATGCTGAAACTAGGATCTCAGGCAAAACAGAGAAAGTAACACAACTACAGAGTCTTATGTAAGACATCAGCTTTCAACAGACATCATCTTTTGACAGCTGCACTGCTCCACTTGGGCACTCAAGAGCTCACAGCTGCTTCCTAATCCATGGTCAAACTCAAGAAATTCTTAACGCCAAATGAAGTGACTTAAATTGATTTTTTTTAAAACAGTTCCCAAATGAGACATTAGTAAGATGGCATGTCAATACTATATTATAGTTCTAAATCCACCTTAATGATTTGGTCCTGATGAAACAAAAGCATCACAATGTTTTCTTTACTGTTAATGTTGTTCCCCGCACTTCAGCACTTTGCACATTTTTCAATGCATACAGTTCCAGCAAAGGTGGAAGAGCCACATATGGAAGCATACACACATCCCTTCCTAACTCCTCCAAAGACGTTTTCTGTCGGTTTTTTGTTTTTTTCTTTACATTTATAAAGAACTGAAAAGGCATTGCCTGGCAATAACTCAGCCCCATTACCTCAAAACACCTTTACATGACAGCAGAGAGAGACGCAATGAATGATGGCACTGTCATTCTTTGGATATCATCCCAGAGATCTGCGCCGCTTGTCACACCCACACAGCACAGAAGTACCATGAGTACTGTTGGACAGCACAGCTCATTATTCCTTTTCCTCCCCACATAAAACGTTTCATTCGCCCCCGGCCATAAGAGCCATGGACACCTTATGCACCTTCCCCACACTCGCATACCCTTTCATCTAAAATGTAGCAAACACAGGCTTTAAGTAACAAAACCTGCACGTACAGTCGGCCGCGCTGGTGAAGCACAAGGCATCCGACACAAGAGCAACTACACAAATATTCAGCTGATGAGTCAGTCTAACACAGAGCTACTTACACTGAAAATCCAAAGCTCACTGACTCTGGCCAAAGGTTTGTTCCAAAAATCAGTGAAAAGCCTACCGAGTTCTACCGATCCAGGTAAGGACCTTGCTGTGAGTGTTACAAGAAATAATACACTGCGATCTCCCACAAGGTGCAGAATGAAAGCCGATCAAAGTCAACCAGCAGCCAGAGAGCTATGTTGGAGCACTACAGAGATAGGAAAACACTCAGATGTACTGAAATTCCTTTCTATTCCCCAGCTATTTTCCTATGGCTAAACCAACTATTTGTGCTCTTCAGCGAGCGAGAAAGCCGAGAAAAGGCAAGTTCAGGCGGAGACACACACTCCTGAAGGACTCCATGAGGTGAAAAGGCTTTCGCGCCTGGGTCCCCCTACCTGTATCGGCTATAGCAAGCTATAGCAGCTGTCAGGGCATCACGCCTGGTTCGGGAAAGCCCTCAGGAGGTGCTGCCGCGGCTCAGCGCCGCCGTCGGGGAGGCTGCTCAGGCAATGCCGCCTTGGAGGGGATGCCGAGGGGACGCTGCCCGCTGCCCTCCGAGCGCGCAGCCCCTCACGCCGCCGGGGAAGCGCGGCCCCTGTCCCCGCTCCGCCGCAGACCCGGCCCGGCCCGGGCCGCTCTCGGTCACTTACGCCTCTCCCGTGCGGCGGCCGCGTCCCGCCACCTCCGGCGCGACACCGGGGGCCCGTCAGGGTCACGGACAGGCGTGGGCGCGCTGCGCAGCGCTCGCCCCCGGCCGCGGCACCATCACCGGCGGACTCGGCCGCTTCAGCCCGCGCCGTGCCCAGGTCCGGCGGGCGCGGAGAGGGGACACGAGCGGCTTTTCCCGCAGCCCGGCCCCGGCGCAGCCCGGTAGCGCGGAGGCTCCGCGGCC
>VZTB01017137.1:568080-599799 GCA_013397245.1 Thryothorus ludovicianus | reverse complement strand
GGCGGGTCCGGGTGTTTTCGTGCCTCGGCCCGTCCGTCCCCCGCCCCGCAGGGACGCGCAGAGCAATAAAATGCTCGGTAGCGCGCACTGACCGTGTCCATAGGCGAGGCGTCGGCACAGAAGCGTGCTAAGCATGGAGGGAGATGAAGAGGAAGACTATATGTCTGATTTATTTATTAAGTAAGTAGGTAGTTGGTTTTTTTTCACCCTCTTAAGTGATTGTAAACCTTCTAAAAAAAAACGCTAAAAATGTTTGCTGGAATTACTGACTCGCAGACAGGATGTCAGGCCAGGCTTGCCCATGGTGAGGCGGGTGAAGGAAGCTATTCAGAAAGAGGAAAAGCAAAAAGAAGCTAATGAGAAGAACAGACAAAAAAGCATAAAAGAAGAAGAAAAAGAAAGACGTGACTTGGTACTCAGCAGTGCATTGGGCAATGAGAACAAAGGCTTTGCTTTGCTCCAGAAGATGGGCTACAAGAGCGGCCAGGCCCTTGGCAAAAGTGGTAAGTTTGTCACTCTTCCGAAGTGTGTCTGCATTCAGCTATACCTTAATATTTTTTTGTATCTGCCATTTCATTTGTTGATAGGTCAATAAGTGACTCTTGGAGACCCATAGCATTACAGAACTGTGAAGGTGCTGTGACAGAACAAAATATGAGAGCAAATCCCTAAAACTGAAGTAAAAATAGTACAGACTATTGAGGGATGCAAGGGAAGAGCAGCACTTGCAGCTCAATAAATGTACTTGCATTCATGCATACCTACAGGAGTTGCATTAAGGATGTTTTGATGGTTTTGAAAAGCTAATAGCTTACAAAAACCCATCAGACCCTCTTGAAATTTATAGCTGGATTTTGAAAAAGAAGCAGTGCCAACTGGCCTACACTTATGAAGCCTTAATAGATGAACTAAAAATGAGTAAAACAAGGAATCAATAACCGCTGTGCCAGTTTAGCGTCTCTGGCAGATAATCACAATGAACTGGCCCTGATTCTTTTTATTCTTTATCATTGTTGTGAGATTGCAGAATGAAAATGCTCCAGAAGGCAGTAACAAAGCAATCTTCATCATAGGCATGTTACAACTGTCATGTCAACACCTTTTCTTTCAGTTTAGTCCTGTCATGAAAAAAGTACACAGGATTCCAGCAGACAAACCAAAAAAGAGAGGGAGTTTCCAGTACAGCTGTGTCATTTGTAGTGCACTAAATGTATATTGATTGGGAAATTTTCAACTTCCAAGCAAAAAAATCACAATATTAGCAAAAGCAAAATTTCCTACTTGAATATACTGCACAAATCATTATTTGAGAAAAACTTGTTTTTATAAATTGCCTCATTTTTTTCTCTCACAGGAGAAGGCATTGTTGAACCTATTCCTCTGAACATAAAAACAGGTTTGTGGCGCTTTCTGATTTACTTAGCTGGATATCAGAGCTTCTCAACTGCTTACATTCATCCTTTGAACTTACACAGGCAGAAGTGGGCTTGGTCATGAGGAACTAAAAAAGCGAAAAGCTGAAGAAAAACTGGAAAACTATAGACAGAAGCTCCATATGAAAAAACAAGCAAATGAACAAGCTGCAGATCAGTTCAGGTAAAGTCATACAACTGATATGCCAAACAATGTCTAAATAGCAATTTTTTTTATGCTTTAAGTTTGGTTATTCTTTTAATGTGCTACTATTTTTGAATGTTTTGAATGAAAGGTGAGAGTTAAAATACAGAGTAATAATTTCTCAATTCTAAAGCAAAAGTAGAAGAACACTAATGCTAAAAGCACATGCTGCACCATTTAGTTTTGTAATTGTTAATAATGCAAACAATATACTTATTAACTTTTCTCAAGTCATATACAGCTTTTTAAATTGGAGAAACATATATTTTGAAATATAAAATCCACAGATATTCCTGAGCAATGTCGGTACAATGATTTTAAAAGTCCAGGTAAATTTTTTAAGATTTTTGGTTTGGTTTTCTCCTGATTTGCTTGTAATATATGGAGAAGAGAAGCTTAGGAAAGGCTGTATCTTTTGCAGATGTTTAGTGAACCACTTTTTTATGTCTTAGGAAAATCTGATGAAGAAACAGTGTAGTGTGGTCAAAAAAGGCATCTTGAAGTTATAATTTCCAAGAAATACAAGTGTGCTCCCAGCAAAACAATGTTAAGAATGACTTCATGACTGTTGTTCAGGTCTGAGAAAAGTAGTAGGAATATAATCTTAGATTTTTGGGGTTTGTAAAGCTGTGGATTGTAAAATGCATCTGTCACTGTGTGTCTGCCTGCTTACTTACCTCTGCTTGTTCTTAACAGAATAAGATTCAAAACCAAACAAGAAGAACGTAAGATGGAAGGGGATCTGCGAAAAAGCCAGAGGGCCTGCCAGCAATTAGACATGCAAAAAGTGAGACCTGTGGGGTTTTCTGGGGGTTGGAAGACTTAGAGGTTAGAGATACAGGCTACAATGTAGTGGTTTGGTTCTTGGAAGTTCTCTAAAACTCTGGAGTAACTAGCTTAAGTCTTGGTGTTGGGCAACCCTTCAGTCCTCTTAAAACATTTAAAAGTCTATGTTTGTACCATTAAGGCAGTTGAAGGTGCACACCAACCTCATGGCAACTTCAGTGAGGACCTGTGTTTTTGCTTTTGCATTCTTGTGGTTATTTCTGAGCTGTTTCCTTCAGGTGGGGGAGCAACATCATCACACAGTGACTGATGTTGGGAATGGACTCTGGAAGTCATCTTGTTCAGCCTTCCTCCTCAGGCAGAGTCACTTTAAAGCAGGTTGTCTGGGACCAGGCAGATCTTTAGTATCTCCAAGAATGGGGATCATCATTGAGGGAATTAGCAGATTCACCAAAGTAGTGTTAAAAAAACAAACAAAAAAACCCCCACAAAACTAAGTACCTTCCACTTGCAAGGAATAACATGGGTAATAGCAGTGAACTACTATGAATTTTTGCCACTAGAAAACATCAAAGTTTTTTTTTTACTCTATTAACAAGGTAGAGGTTAATACTACAAGTTCTGCTGAGATTGTTCAACACTACTTAGTTTGCTTCAAATGAAGTCAGCTGAATTAAGCTTAGATCATCCTTGTTTACTTTTCTGCCTTTAACTTTACCTGAGGTGAATTAGGAAGCACCATGTGATTTCTTGCTAAGTAACTTGAGGCAGCATTATCAGTCTTCAACTGATAAACAAGGGTATCTGCTCACAGGCTTGATGTGAGATTGTGTTGCTGTGTAGCCTTGAACATACCAAACATAGATGAAATAGAACTAGGCATTAGCATTAAAAAAAAAATTGAGTAATTCTTCTTGTAGACTGCTGTACTTACCTACAGCCTTAGTAACTCTGGATTATACTGTACATGCAAGTTTTAAAGGCTAACAGCTCACTTCCTAGAAACTAGTTTTATCCAGCATCTTACAAGAAAACTTACAAAGACAGATAACCTCCATTTAAATCCCTTGTTATTTAAGGATATCAGTGTTCCCAAGGAGACTTGGTTTTGGATAGAACCTGAAGAAGAAGACAAAAAGGATGAGGAAGACAAGGAAGATGAGTGCACAAGCTCAGACTTAAGTGTAAGCTCTTCAACTGAATTAATTACTCAATTCAGAATTGACTATTCCTTGAAACAGAGTATCTGCATGTGTAAAGGATGTATGTATACATGTTTCCCACACTGTAGTAAAGGGCCTCTTTGCAATCCCAGAGCAGTGACTTTTTTAGCAGTTATATGATATAAAACATTAATCCACTGACTTATTGCTCATCTGTTTTGAGGCTGATCTTTGAAAAAAGTAGCCTAGAAATTAAATTCTAAACATTTTTGTGTCTTAGCCAAGGTATGCAAGATCAGTTATTTGCTTTTTGAGTTTTAATTTTGGATGTCTCATCTCATGTCTGAGGCTGAAGTTTAGAGTCACTAATTAATTTCTAAAAAAGCTTCACAGCTTATCTCAAGATGGACATTGGGAATACATATTTTTAAGAACTAGATTACACAGCTGTTGTTAGCCTTATGTGTTTGATTGACAGAGATTAGGTGCAAAAAAATCCACAAAAGATACCATATACATGAAATCAGGTAGTTAAGTAATATTTTTAGCTCTCTTCAGTGCAGGTTTCTTAGCTGGAAAGAAGAATAAGCAAACAAGAGCTATTAACTTTCTAGAGATAATGAATTCCTGTGCACGATTCTACAAATGTGGGAAACTTCATGTCTTGACCTGCCGTAGTGTGTCATTTTTCCACAGCATTAGGTTAAACACTTCCTTTTAGCAAACCAGTGGTTTATGTCATGTGAGCCCCAGGTCATCACATACCTGTATGTATCTCTAGGTATCAGAAAAGCTACACATCCTGACAGCCTATTTGAGAGAGGAGCACTTCTACTGCATTTGGTGTGGAACAACCTATGAAGGTGAGAGTGAGCCAAGCTTTTGTAGGTGCTCTGCTTTGCTTATGCAGCTAGATTCCAGCTGTAGAATATATCCTTCGTGTTTCTCTTGCTGCAGCTTCCAAATCTGCATATCAGATTGACCTTCAAGGCTGCTGGTTTTTGCACAAAGCTTTGTACATATTGTTACTGTGTTTGTTAGCCAATTTATATGCAGAAAAACCAAAAAGAACCAACCAAAATAAACCACACACAACAAAACATAGCCAACTATACTGACAGTTATTTGAATTTATATTATACTTTAATTAATTTTGAAAAAACATAATTCAGCTATTAAAACCAATACCATAAAAAATTGTGAAAGCTGGCAGGTGCTTCTGAAACAATTAGAACACTCTCCAGTTTCACACTACCAAAGACAGTAAGATTTGTGTTCGCTGTTTTAAAATAAATTTGAGACTTAATAACTTGTAAACCTTGAATTATATTTAATCTGTTCTACATGGATTCTAGAAATATTTCTAGCAACCATTTTTTCCTTCCCTGAGCTGCAATTACTCACTTTTTTTCTGCTTATTCTGTAGACTCTGAAGATTTATCTTCAAACTGTCCTGGAGACAGTGCTGCAGATCATGACTAAAGCCAGTCTGAAGGAAGGAGCTCTAGATAAGTATGTATAATTCATAGTTATCTTTTAAAAGGCTCAGAGCTGTGCCATACTCAAGAATTCATACCAAAGTATGCAGAAAAAGAGTTTCAGTTGGCATGTTAAATTCATATTTTCTGTTTGATGCACAATCTAATAGGAATTAAAACTTTTGTAACATAATTGAGAGGTAGGTTGAGTCTTTCACATCTTTGTTTATGCACTGCCCAACTGGTAATAAAATTTAAGTATGAGTAAAGGCATAATTATTGGCTTATCATTTTATTGCATAATTTGTTAACAGGGTCTTTCAGAGAGATGCCAAAATACCAGACTGGTTTTGGTTACTATCTTAAACTTGGTGGGGGAAAAAAAAAGCTAGTGAAACATGACAGTGACATTACTTGAACCAATATTCTGTTGTATATAAAAGTGTATATTTTCCATAATTAAATAGAATTAACTCATGATGGTGGGTTTTCATTTTTTTACATAAAACCACATTTTTATAGACCTTTTTAATAGACTTTTTACATAAAGACACATTTTAATTTTTGGAAACAGCAATTGTTACTATAACTAGCCATTTATAAAAAGTTAATGCTGAAGTATACAAATACTATGCAGGGAAAATGTATCAAAAGCTACTGGCACAAACACAGTTACAGCAAGAAGGTAATGATACTGCTTTGCCCTGTCCAAAATCTATAAAGGAAAGATGGAGCCAAGAGATTGTCACATATCAATTTCCATAGTATGAATAGTTACATAGAATTGTTTAGGTTGGAACAGACCTTTAACATCATCGAGTTCAACTATATGTTAATTTTATCCCAAAAGATTAAAGAGAAAGCAGAAATAGTGGTATTTTGTCTGGAAGGATATAGAATTTATCACAGATCTTGACCACTGCAAAGAAATACTAATTAATGTAGAGTAGTGAAATACTTTATGAATTCCGGTTCAAGGATAAGGTTAGGAAAGCATAAAGCCCTGATGGAATTCAATCTGGCCAGGGATGTCAAGGAGAAGATCAGATTAAAAAAAATCTAAAGAACCTAGAGTTCATGGGACCTGCTAACACACATCCACTGTCCTGAGGGGACTGACAGAGAAGAGAAGGCTTCATGGAGACCTTAAAGCAGCCTTTCAGTACATAAAGGGGGCTGCCAAGAGAGATGGAGGGGGATTTTTTCCAAGGGCATGTACTGACAAGACATGGGGGAATGGCTTTGAAGTGAAAGGTTGAGATTAGATATTAGGAAGAAATTCTTCACTGTGAGGGTGATGAAACACTGGAACAGGTTTCCAGAGAAGCATGGATACCCCATTACAGGCAGTGTTCAAAGCCAGGCTGAACAAGGCCTTGAGTAATGGAAAGTGTCCCTGCCCATGGCAGGAGGGTTGAAACTGGATGATTTTTAAGGTTCCTTCCAACCCAAACCATTCTATGATTCTATATATGTGATACATGATAAAGAGAAAAAAAGAGAGCACTGTAAGGCCTTACAAAAGTATGTACAATCACATTCTTATTTAGCAACAAATACTTGCACCAGAACATTAGTGATTTCCCTAAAAATATAAATATTTTCATTTGTACTACTTCTTTTAGAGCAGTCACCCACTTTTAACCCATGTAACATTTCAGAAAAAACATACAGTACTTCACATATTACCTATTTTTTTGCTTAGAAATCTCTGCTCATTTACCCTTAAGGAGTTATGTTTGCCCCACATCAATGAACAGTTTGATAATACAGAGCTCAAAGACAAGCACCTGAAGGTCCAATGTGCCTGTCTTTTCACCCTGCTCCTCACACCACACAGTTCAGGCAAGGCTGAACTCTGAAGGATATAAATGAAGAGCAGCAGAGAAAACCTGCTGTTCCTTTTTGTGGAGCTGGCAGTGGGCACACCAGAGGTACTCAGTACAGTTATTAAGGGTTAGGCAAGCCTCAGTATTACAATAAGGGACTAAAACTTAGAAGCATGGAAATGTTTAAAGTGCTCTCTCAGCCTAGAATTTCAAATGGTTACTACTGAGGCAATTGGAGAATTTTCCTATATTAATAGCACCTTGAATGTTCCTTTCCAAAAAGACAATCATCAAAACCTAAAGTTTTCAAAAATTGATATTTGTTCTAAATTAGATTTCCTAGAAGCTGAATGTTTAACATTTAAATTCTTAAGAAACCCTCATTTTACAAGTTTAAGTTCTAGAGCACTGAAGGTGCTAGATCAGCAGCAGCTGTGAAGAGACAAGAAAAGTAATTTTAAATACTGAAATACAGTGAAGAATAACATGCACCTATTCCTAGTATCTTTTCTGCCGAAACTAGTCTTGGTATTAATGGGAGCACTCCAGGAATTATTAACAGTATCACTGAACAAATGAGAAAGGTTTGAGTCTCATACCACCAGACAGCACTTCTGTGGAAAGCAATAGATAACCGCAAGGGATAATGGATGCAGCACGTAGAGGGATTTGCCACAACCCAGCTGGCACTTTAGCACATCAACGTAATCTTCAAGAGAAAAAGGACTAGGTTCTGTTACTTCTCATACAAAACAGTCCAGCTCATCCACAACCTGTGTTTCCAGGTAAAAACTGCACGTGATTTCTTGCAGAAGTGCCCTGTCCTGGTTGCAGCTGGCAGACATGAATGGCGATGTGGCACATCACAAAAGACACACCCCAAGTCTTGCTGTTGCTTCTGACATCTGTTGTCATTTCATCAATTGTAATAAATTCATCAAACTGGATTTAAACACAGTGTGAAAGGACAATTAATGAGAATAATTTCTAAGTGTCTTCTCTTTTTCAACAGACCTAACAAGGTCAAGTAAATGAGATATAGGGATTCTTCCTGAAGGGTCTGTTGAAAGCATCTTTTTGATTATGGATGCCTGCAAAAAAAATGTCAGTAGGGTTTATTTGTTTGTTTTTGGATTTTGGGGTTTTTTTTTTTAATACAGTAACACAAGAATTTATTAAAATCCCATACCTCTGTCAAAAATTGGTTGGTGAAGTCCTCTGGAAGCTCACCTCCTCTAATAGAAGACCATACCTGAAATTAATAAGAGAGAACAGTTTTGGTATGCTTTCATTTATTATGTTTTGTATCTTTTCCTTATGACCCACATAGTTTACTGAAGTAGTTAGGAAAACACAAATTACCAGACAAGTAAGGCTTTACAAAGTCACTGCAAATAGTTTGAAAGTTAAGGGTTTTTTTTATTTAGTTGTGCTTTGGTTTGGTTTTATGGCCTTTTCATCAACTATTACCCATTTCTAAGCTAAAAAGTTTCACACACTATAATGACATGTTTGTTTCAATAGTGCTCTCTATTTCAGAACCATTATCCTTCTTTACTTAATTTAAAAGTAATGGATTTATATGGTTTAATGACATTAAAAGAAAAAAGCAAGACAACTGAATTTCTGTTTGCAAGCCAAGCAGGAATGCTTCCTCCTTGTTATCATATTCAGTACCACACACTTATTTCTATGTCATTATATAAAATGCTACATGGACTTCAAGCAACTAACAGAAGATTTGCCATTACGTGTTTTAGAAATGGCTTTTGGGTAACAATTTTCTATATGCCACTGTCTCTCACAACATCCTGATACGCAAGCTTAGGAAGAGCAGGCTGGACAAATGGATGGTGAGGTGGACAGAGAATTGGCTGAACAGCAGGTCCCAGAGGGTCACACCCCACAACACAGGGTCTAGCTGGAGGCTTGTCACCAGTGGTGTCCTCCTAGCTTCAATACTGAGCCCAGTATTGTTTAACTTGTTCTTCAGTGATCTGTATGAAGGGGCGGATGCCTCCTCAGCAAGTTCACTGATGACACAAAGCTGGGAGCAGTGGCCAGTGCCCCAGAGGGCTCTGAAGCCCTTCAGAAGGCCCTCGACAGACTGGAGAGAAGGGCAGAAAAGAATCTTCTGAAATTCTGCAGAGGGAGATGGAGGGTCCTGAACCTGGGGAGGAATAACCCCGGGCACCAGTACAGGCTGGGGTCTGACCTGCTGAGGAGCAGCTCTGTGGAGAAGGAGCTGCGGGTCCTGGTGGACAAGAAGCCATCCATGAGCCAGCAGTGAGCCCTTGGTGTCAAGAAGGCCAATGGAGTCCCGGGGTGCATTAGGAAGGGCATTGCCAGCAGGCTGAGGGAGGTGATCCTGCCCCTCTGGCCAGCCCTGCTGAGGCACATCTGCAGGGCTGTGTCCAGTTCTGGGCTCCTCAGGACAGGAGAGACATGGAGCTGCTGCAGTGGCTCCAGGGCAGGGTAACAAAGATGCCTGAGGCACTGGAGCATCTCTGTGATGAGGAAAGGCTGGGGGAGCTGGGCCTGTTCAGCCTCGGGAAGAGTCCCTGGGAGGGGAGCCCATCAATGTCTGGGAGTATCTGAAGGGAGGTGCCAGGGGATGGAGCCAGGCTCTGCTCGGAGCTGCCAAGCAATAGCACAGGAGGAATGGCAGAAACTGATGCACAGGAAATTCCACCTGGACAGGAGGAGGATCTTCTTTAGTGTGTGAGTGACTGAGCACTGGAACAGGCTGCCCAGAGAGGCTGTGGAGTCTCCCTGACTGGAGATACACTGGACACAATCCCAATGCTCAAGCAGGGCAGGTTGGATTAGATGACCTTTAGTGGCCCCTTCCAACTACACCCATTCTGTGATTCTGCAAGTGGCTTTTGGGGAAACAGAGCAATCTGCTTAATTCTTTTGCTGTTAACTAGTATAATGTCAGCCTGAAGATGACAGTCATGCTTGGACTTAGTTCTGTATCCTCAAGCTAGTCTTATGGATCCCTATAAGCCTGGCATAGCAAGCCCTTTAAAACCACTATCCAGTAGAACAACAGCTCCTGTGAACGTCGAGTTTTTTCCCTACTCTTTAGCAATAGCTTTAGGTGTGTGACCCTACCTGCTGGGGATCATCAGCTGAACCAGTTACTCAGCACAGATCAACTTGGCTTTTACAAGATGTTCTTACAGCAGGGCTTGCCAGCACTAGAGTTTATCATGTTCCATTAAGTGAAATTCTTTCTAATCTAATGGAGCAGCTGAAGACCATCCCACAACCTTCCATCCACATAACTTCCCCACCTGCCTGCAGAGCACAAGACTTTTATACTTCAAGGAAAAGATGCTTTTCTAGCTGTAAGCACTGTGGGACTGTGGATGCATTGGCAGTCATCTGTGAACAGAACAGAAGATCTGAGGAAGTACTGCAAGGTGGCTGAACAGAGCCAAGTTGAACAGACACACTGGTATGATTTTCTCATACTGGCAAAATGATCTGGCTAACAGTGTTCCAACCACAATTACATTGGACAAGATACGCAGAAGCTACATCACTGTCCTACCAATATGTAGGTTTGCACATAAAAAACTCAAAACAAGATACCTTTTAAAATAAAACTTAAGTAACATGGGGTTTCTTTTTGAAATAATACTTGTTTCACTTAAAGCAACATGTTCCAAATCACTTTTGTTTTCATCTTGGAAAATGCAAGGGTTTTGATTTGGTGAAAATTCTTCTTGCTCCACTGTGCAGTGAAGACAAGAAGCATGACAGAGACAAAACTCACCCATCCATAAGTTTTATTTTCTAAAATTAGAAAAATACTCCCTTCAAGTTTCTGATCAAAGAAAAAGATTTATAAGAAACTTGACATCCTTTTTTTTTGCTTGACATTTGCATGCTTGGCTTTAGTGTATATGTAGTAGGACAGAAGTGAAATAAACTGAACTATTTCTCTCCTTCAGTTACAACATTTCAACTGAGGTGTGCGGACTTACAGGCTTTATGGAATGAATTAAGTAAAGAAATGTAAAGAGAGATAGTACTCTAGATACTAAAGAGATTCCTTCTAGAATAATATCAATATGTGATACCAGCAGCAAGGGAAAACAAGAACAGTGGGAGTTTTTAAATGTAAATATTACATACCTTAGCTTTTTCATGATAAGTGATTGCCGAAAGAATTTCAAACCAAATTAATCCCAGTGCATAAATATCAACTTCCTTTCCATATTTGGCCCCAAACTACAAAAATTAGAACAGAACAATACAGGCATCAAATCCAACTGGAGAACAGCACTTCTTAAAGCAAAATTTGAAGTCATCAGAAATTTCCATGCCAAGGCTACATGACAGGCCCTACTCAATATCTTTCTTAGTTGTTAACCCTTTCTGCTTCAGACCTGTTAAATAGTGACTATTATGTCCCATTGAACACCCTGAAATTAAGACTTCTACAGACCTGTACAGATAAAGCATGCCAATATTGCCCTGTGAAAATTAATGAAACAAACAAACTCAAATTACACAATTAACAGGGGCCCTAAATTCAAAGTGAAATATATGTCCAGCAGCCTGGTTTTACAAGAGCATTCCTTACAGCATGCAGTGTCAGACTCTATGTTCACACTAAAACTTTACCACACTAGTGGTAAAGCTTTCTCCAGAATACAGTTATCCTTGCACACAGTCATACCAGGCAATTCTAGGCAACTTGCTTAATACTGAGATTAGGATTGAGAACATCCAATGCTGAGTTTATAGAGCACATCTAATTACAGAGACACTAATACAGCAGGATAATTACCTGTTCTGGTGCCATATATGATTTTGTTCCTTTGTCCTCAGTCAGTGTCTCAAATCCCATAGAAGTCACAAGACCAAAGTCACCTATTTTTATTTTATCATCATGTGATATGAATATATTCTGAGGCTATTTTCATATAAATAAAAAGAAGAAAAAAAGAAAATCACCAAATGACCAAGGTTCATCATCAAGCATAATTAGCCACAGAATGTTCCCCATAAAATTTGATAATTGTTCAGAAAGTAGCATAAGGAAACTGATGGGGTAGAAAGAGAAATAAGTTAAATCAATTTTAGAAAACACAGATTAAATTTCAAGTAGTACATTGAGCTAGTGGAAAAACGGTGCAGTTAATGCAGAGTCATAACTGTATCATGCTTTAATTACTCTTCAAATACATTGTGCATATAACATTCTATATCCCAAAGTGCTTTTCACTCTTCAATCCCAGCCAGGAGTTGATATGCTTGGGTGAAGCATTTAGCCTCACGTGGAATTCCACTCAAGTCATGGTTTCTCTTAGGCACAGAAGGATCATGTTTACTAAATCAAATCCAGAGTTAAGGCTTATGACAGGCATCTCAGAGTATCACTTTTACATTTCCATTAAACTTCCCCTTTTTAAATTTGACAGTGTCATGGCTTAAGGCCAGTTGGCAACTAAGCACCACACAGTGGAATGGGAAGGAAAATCAAAAGCAAAAGCAAACTTGTAAGCTTTGTTAAAAACAGTTTAATAATTGAAACAAAAGTAAAATTTAATAATAATGGTAAGTAATAAATAAAATTATTTAAAAAAACAAAAACAAAAAAAAGGAGAAATAAGTGATGCACAACACAATTGCTCACCACCCATTGACTGATCCAGATCCCTTCCCTGAGCCCAGATCAGCCCCACTTCAATGTAAAAAAAAATACTATCTAGTAGCAACCAAAACATCAACGTGTTATCTACATTATTATAATACTAAATCCAAAACACAGTACTGAAAAAAAATTAACTGTATCCTGGCCAAAACCAGAACACAGTCAAACAACTAAAAATAGACCTATATATGCTTCAGTGAAGTTTCCCAAAGACAAAGAAACTACACTTCTGAATGTTTCTAATAAAACCAAATAGCCTCATACTGTCTTTTACTCAAAGAAGCTCCAGTGGACTGTAAGGCCAGGAGATACTAAACAGTCAACAACAGGTCTGACCATGTCCACACATATTTAGTACAGTACCCATAGCTGGCTACACTACTTAATGGCTTTGCTGCTACCAGGCACAAATTACTTTAGTCTCAGCTTGAACCTATCCTTGATTCTGGGCTATGGAGATCTCAGATGGCCAAGCACCTAAGCTGACAGCAGATCAAAGAGGAGAGGAACGTTCCTCAATTCAAATACAGGTAGAAGAGTCAGAAATTGGTTAGAAGAGTATAAGTTGGTTCTGGTCAGGAGAGGGTTCATTTGTACAGTCATCAGCAGAAATACATGGCTGGGACATGGAGGTTATTCTATACCACCTCATGTCATTTTCTGGGAATGGGGGAAGGCTTTGCTTCCAGATCATGGAAGTGCGCCATGACCAGGTGGGGCTCCACAGTGAACTTTTTGCATGAGAATCAGTCTCTGTTTTTAGATTTCTAGTTTTAACATTGTTACTGTTTTTGTTTGGTTTTGTTTTCTTATCACATTGCTGTTTCCAGTAATTTGTTCTTATCTCAACCTGTGCTCTTTACTTTTTGTGCCTCCAGTTCTCCTCTCCAGCCTGGCACAGGGGATGAGGCAAGCAGTGTATGCATTCAGCAGGAGCATTAAATTGGAGAATACCACTCCTGATCGACCACAGCCTTATTCTTACCTCAGCTAGTAAAGCATGAGACTCCTAAACTCAGGGTCAAGGGTTTGAACCCCATGTTGAGCATCAAATACAGGCAGGGTGTGTAGGGGGTCAAGTGAGGCACTTGTGGGTTCACTGGAGCTGCCTGCTGTGAAGGGACTTCAGTCCCAGCTATCAAGGTCTCTGGTGGTGGGAATTTGCCTGGCAAAGTGGCTCCTGAGGGGTCAGGCAGACAGGGAAGTTAGCTTAACCCTAGCAATGCCACCACACTAATCATTCTTTTTCACGAAGTGAGCGATTTAAAACTCTGTAAGCAACATTATAGCTTCCATCCTGAAGCCATGAAGGCTTTGTCCCTAATAAATCTTTATATTGAAATAAAATCTTATGATTGTGGACATCTAGAGACTGAAATTCTATCCAAAACTGTAGCATTCACACATTTGTATGCATACACAAGACAAAAGTAACTAGAGCATGTTGTTATCAAACACAGGATATATTAGGATAGATAAACTATCCCTTTACAATATGGCAAGAGCAAACTCTGTAGATTCAACTTCTGGTTTTTCATTAGGTAGTCTTGTGACCCAGTAACGCACTGAAAATGCCTGTTAGCTGATGACTACTGATCCTTTCAACTACTGCATTCTGAGATCCTCCAAGTTTACCTTCTGATTTTAGGATGAGGTTCAGCCAGCTGCTGAAAGAAAATCAATCACTAGCAATATCCAAAAAGCACACTGCTAGGGTACATAACAGAGTAAGCAAAGACTATAACAATTTAACATTCTCTGAAATTCCAGTAAGTGTACTATCTTTAAATTTTTGGTTTTTTTCTTTATTTACCTATCCTACATACCTTGAGGTCTCGATGAATTAACTCTTCAGAATGAATATATTCCACTCCTTTCAATATTTGTAAAAATTTGTTTTGTGCCATTGCGTGATACTTTCGGTGTTCTCTGTTTTTTGCAATCCAGTTTTCCAATGTCCCTTGTTCACAGAATTCCATTTGGATGAAAAAACAGATAATTTTTTCGTTTGAATTCCGGCTTCAAAAGAAAATTACATACCATATTAAAATTGGCAAGATGCAATTCCTCCCAAATCATCTTCAAAAGCCCTTTTTGCTAATAATTATTTTTGGAGTTACCCAAAACAAAGTCTGCAAGTCCCTGAATTTTAAGAAAGTTCCTAAAGCAATTTGTATTAAATAAATAGGACTGCAACCCAAAGAATCCTTGCTTAGTTGGTACATACTCCTGGAATATTTCTGAAGTTTTGCTTGCTTTCTAATTTCACCCCGGAAGTTTTCTGAGAGCCCAAGTCCCATTTCCCTCATACCTAAAGGCATGTCCTATCCAGGGAGAAATAGCAGTCCTTGCCTCCTATCAGGCCTTTGGGAACTGCTGCAAGTCCCTGACATGTGGTCTCTATTCTGCTCAAGAGACACAGCATCAGCCTTCCTATCCTGCCCACAACATTCATGTTCTTCCCAACCCTGTCCTGTCAAGATAGTGCAGTGACCATTTTTGACACCGGTCTGCTAATCACAGAAACCCATCTGAGAGCTGGAAAACTAGATGAAATATATTCACCCATCTGGCAGAATCACACATTCCAGAGAAGCCCATAGGATAGGCTGAGGCTGGAAATGGTGAGGGGAAGGAAAATACAAAGAGAAGCATGCACTGTTTTTTCTTACGGACGCTGTGTGGTGAGAGCCCTTGAATAAAACTGCTCGAGGCACTGGAAGAACAAGCATTAAATGGCTCAGGACTCTAGGTGGCCTTTAGGTCAGGGCACGAATTCTAGTCTGGGACCTCAGCTTTGAGGACTTTTTTTTCTGTCTTCTACCCAATAATTGTTTAATGTAAAATACATACATGATATTGAGGCTCCAATATAATATTGGTTCAGTTTTGACAGACGTTTTTTCCCCTTCATTTTACTCCTCATTAAATTTATGGAGAGGCATCATGCCAACCATAATTTTGAATCCATTAATATTTTATGGCTCTAAGTAAGTACGGCAGCCCATTTGAAGAGTATGAATTCACAGCTAGTGAAAAAGCTTAGGGCAGAAGCTTGGAAAAGTTAATAATCTAACTTACGAGTAAAACTCTCACCACTGTTTTACCAGAAGTCTCAGTGTCAAAAGGCTACCTCTAAATCAAAAAGCATTTCATTTTGTATTCCTTTTCTAAACAATCAAAATGGTTTCAGGCATCGTGGTTAAAATACTAACCTAGAGAAACAATTAAATCTGTTATAATAAATTAAATGGCTGACCAGTACTTATTATAAAAGGGAAGCTTCTGATCAGGAATTTGGTAGCCAACTGTCAAACAACTTTTTAGTTTCTGCTGTTAATTCTTGCCCCGAAGTTTGAGTTCTGCAGTCTTACTCTCCTCTATGAATTAAGTTCCATATATTGAGAGAGGAGAGAAATATAAAATTATATAATGTATCACCTGCCACTGGAAAGTACTGTGCCTTTTCTCCTAGCAGTATGATTGCACATGTGTGCATTTGTATTTTTACAATAATTGATCACCAATTATCAACAGCATAAAGTTCACTATGGCAAAAAAGTTTGTGACTGCAAGCTATAATTTTGTAGTTACCTTGGGTCTGGGTGCTTAATGCAGTCATACCCTTTCCAGCTGCAGTGATACCGCACTATGTTCTCATGTGTAAGCTTTGCAAGTCCTTCTGCTTCACGCTCTACTTTCCTGTCAGGAGGGGGGAAAGAATTTTAAAAAATGCATTTCCCTATTACAGTGTAATACAAAGTTAAATAAGAGATGCTATCAAGTGGCAGGATACAGATAATTTTACATTAATTTAGAAACAAAGCAAAATATTCTGCTTCATGTAAGTTCAAAGTTCAAAAATGAAGTTAAAAATTTGGCGGGTTTTCTTTCATCTGCTCAGTTATTCAAAGTGCAAAAAGTGTTTTAACCACATTAGGAATTAAATCTGCACTAAAAAAAAGCTGGAAAAGTAGATAGCTGCAAACCCACCAGCAGAGCAGCAGTCATTACTCGAAGAATCAGTAGAAGGTTTTCAGTATAGTTCTCAGGATAGCAATACCAATGAAAATAACACGTATTTGCAAAGAATACAAGAATCCAAAGGGAAATGTACATATAACACAATTTAAAGGACAAGTATCTTCGCATTTCATTAGATAACCTAATTAATTTTTTTCAACTGCTGATAAAATACTCCATTAGTTAATGGTTACAGAAAATTACTCTCAAAAAATTAAGATCAAGATCATAATTCTCTGTTGAGATTTATAAAAGACAAGTAACATGAGAGTAATGACTACATGGGTCATATTTAAAGCATTTTCCAATTACAAACCACAAAACTTACTACTTGGATTTTTTTCTATTTTCTGTAATTATAGTTACTTTGCATAACTGATAGGGAAATTTTCCATGTGGCCTGTCAAAAGCTTTCAATGTTTTAATAATCATCATGCTTTCTTCAAACACATTTTGCAATATTAGCAACCAGAGCACTGCTGTGTTCAGGGAAAAGAGAACTTAACACACCTACATTTTGCTCCAGCAGAAATTAACTCACAACACGCAAAAAATTAACAAAGGTTCAGGACGACTTTCAGCTTCACTTGGAAATAAACAGTTTAATAGAAAGGATATACAATTAATAATAAAAATCACTTAAATGCTCCCAGTATTGTTGAAGAGAGAACACAAAGTATTGAAAGCTTGATTAAGGTTGTCCTAAAAGGCAGAAGTAAATACACAGTACATACTTTGTGAATTCGATTCGTTTGATTGCATAGGTTGTCTTATCACACTTCGATGTTGCCTTGAAAACATTCCCAAAACCACCTCTACCAATAGGCTCTATTTTTTCAAAAAGATCGAGAAATCTTTAAAAAAAAAAAAAAAAAAAAAAAAAATCCCACTTAGTTATACTTAATTTTCAATTAAGGGTACAAAAATAATCTTGACAGATATAATATATCTACTGCAATATCATTCTACAGGGATCATTTGACAAATGTACAGGTCTAAATCACAGCCTAGGAGATTAAAACAACATGGGAAACTGACCATTTCAGGCGTGTCAGGCAACTACTCTCACAACTTCACATGACTGACATTTGGTTGTGAGCTTTAAATACTATTGCTTGCAAATTTCTGTGCTAGATTTGAGATTTCCAGGAAAAAAAAACCTAATATCAATTTTACTTTTCACAGCAGTATTTCCCCTCCCTCTACTCTAAATAAAGAAACAAATCTAGATTTATACATACTGTTATTGCCTCACAAATATTTATTTAAAAATAAATCCTTCTTACGTTTTGTTGACAGTGTGTGGACTCCTTTCCTTTTCCCCGGTATTTGTGTCTGCATCTGGCAAATTTTCATTTGAATCTGACATATATTTCTCCTCTTCCTTATTTCTTACAGTAGCAAAATTAGCTGCCAATTTTCTTTAACAAGGATAAAAGCAAAATTTATGAGCCATTTTTCTAACACATGATCAGAAAACAAATGTACCTCCCAACAGTAGCATTTCTTTACTAGAGGTAGAAAAAATAGTTATTTGCAATATAGTTTACAGGAGATGGCAATCTATAAATAAATACATACCTTTTGGGCTTCAGGATAAAATTTGGTGCATTGCTCTACATGGAAAACAGAAAAAAAAGCCTAACTGAGGTATCCTGAATATTTTCACTGTAGTTGGCTTACAACATGTTTGATAATGTATCTAGGAATTGTGTGTAAATATGATCATACCTTATGTAAACAATGTCATGAGAATGAATCTTAGCTCAGTGTTTTTCACATATGTTATGCATAACATTATCCTTGCAAAAAATGAGCTTAGTTTGACCCTTTTCTTGGGAGTATTGCCATTTGTTAAACAATACATAAATTTGATCCACAATACAGAAGGAAATTACTAATGGTTAACGGTACCGAATATTCTTAGGAAAAATTAATGTATTTTCCAATGATTAGTGGATAAAAGAACAAACTGATGTTACACTCTGACAAGGAGCATGCTCTGTTCAGGATCTAAAATGTGATTATAAGGAAGATCATTTTCATACTACACCTGAAAAGGTGAAGACTTTTCACATATTGCCATGTCTTTCATTTTTCCTTCCATCTTTGCAGATGAGTCTTCAAAGCAAATGCTGTTTTTATTGAAAAATAATGGACTATTTTTAGATGAAACTAACACAATAATAAATAAAATTATTGTCACAAGAAAAGAAGAAGCACCAAAAAACCCCACAGTTTTTAAAGCAAAACCTGAAAAGGCATTAACAATCACGGCTGATTCAAACTACAAAATGCTTGAAAGCTACTAAAATAACAACACTTTGTAACAATCTCCTTTCTTTCCATTATTAAATGAGTCCATGATATCTAAAATATAGAAAAGTGATAAAAATGGTAGTGGCACTACAGTTAACCTGTTGGTTCTCCAATCACATATCAAACTTAATGTATGTTCAGTTTCTTTTGCTAAGCAAATTTTTCCCTTTGGTGGAAATGAATGGTTCATGTAGAAGGAAAAAAGGGGGAAAAAGAAGGAAAAAGGGGGAGAAGAAGGCAGAATATGGAGCACAGGAATATGGAGCACAGAAATTGAATTATGCTAAGTTCACAAGAGTGTCACAATAGGAAAATGTTTGTTAAAATGGCATGAAATGATGCTATTGAATTAGGTAGGGTAATCCATTTACATCACAGTAAAAATGCTTCTGGAAAGAACTACCTATGGCAAAATGTGAATAAATCAGAAAGCTCCAAACTTATTCTATCCTATACTGACTCACATAAAACTGCACAAGTAGAACAAGCTTGCTCCAAAGTTTAAGGAGTAGAAGTTAAAATCAGATGGCTTTATACTACAATAAAACAATAAAATGATATCTTTTATTTAGAATTAGAGCACATTACCCTCTAAGATTGCTAAATATATTGGTATCACATTAGCAGTGAACCCAACTTACTCTGAGTCAGACTCAGTTGGCACTTGAGAGATATTGCTGCATTTGCTAAATGTACAGCTGCCATTAGATCTTTCAGTTTCCATCTGGAAAAAAAGAAAAGCCAAGAGCATTTCACAAAATCACATAACAAATCCCCAGTTCAAAAGATGTCATCCAAAGAGGGCAGAGGAAAGATTACAGGGTCCTAACAGCAAGATGCTAACTGCACTAAACATTCAAAGCCCTTCAGAAGAAAGGAATCTGCCCAATTTCAATCTAGAGAAAGGAAAAACACAGGGCCCTGTCACAGTGAGCATACTATATAGACACATTTACAAAAGTAGAGTGTGGATTCTATTCAAAACCATGATAAGAGTTATGCAAAGCAAACATCTTCATTGTTGGCTGCATGTGCAACTGCTGAGTGGAAAATCAGAAACGTTTTGATATATGTACTCAGCAGAACTGAAAATCTGCGTCTGTACAAACTGACATTCAATGTCTTCAGCCTGAAAACACTGCAAAACTCATATAACTAAATTGGAGTTGAATAAAAAAAAAATTATCCCAAATACTTAGTAGAGGTTCTTCCCCTTCCTCCTCCTACCTAGGTCATAAGAGCATAAAAGTAACATTAGAAGCAACATCTACAATAGATACAGACCATCACCACACAGAAAGTAAACAAGCTTGTTTTCTTTTTATATTTCCTGGTTTTCCATCATGGTATCATGGAAACAAAAACACAGGGTTTATGTCTCAATGAGAGCCAACAAATAAACCCCTTTTTTATAAATACAGGAGTACTGGACTTTTACTACTTTTTGCCAGTTACATTTTGCTTGTTACACAGATGTCACAGAGCATTAATAAAAATTAAAACTAAAACAATTCACCTCAAATTTAGACTAACTATACAAGTTCTTCTTGAGGTAGTAATTTATTTTCAATGAAAATAAAAAGATCCCTGAGTTTGCAACATATGAAAATACTAAGAAAGGCTCCTAGATCTGTAATAGGCCATTAATTAATTACATGGTTGACTCAAAACCATTAAAAAAGCATTGAAAATTCACAGTAACAGTCAAATAATTTTAGAAGTACATAAAAGTAAAAAAGACTTCTTCCCTCCCCCTTACTGCCATCTTTACTTTAAGCTACATTCCCTTTAAGTTAGTTCATATGTTCTGTGCATTTCAAAAGTGGGTTTGGATCACTGTTGGAATTCCACTGTTTGCACATATGAAAATAACAGTTGCCAACATGAATACAACAGCTCTGCTCTTCAGAGGATGGTGTCAGCAACTGTTTCACTGGACTCTGCCTTGGAACACTACAGAAGGCAAGTCCTATTGATTCTGACTCCTGTTTTTGCCTCTCACATTCCACAATAGATCTTTGATCCAACAGAAGGCAGTAAAACAAGTATGTTCATAACCTGCCAGCTCAACAACACTTCACACAGAAGACAATTGGTATACAAGTCAGAATACAGAAATTTTTAATATCCGTGCATTCTTGAATGACAACAGACCTATTCTGCAACAGAGAGATATCAACTGTTAGTTTTTTTCAATCCAAAATGTAATACAGAAACACAACTTAAATTCTAACAGTAACCCAAACAACACACTAAAATATGGATTGTTTCCCTCTTTAATGGAATCCATGGACTATACTTTTAAATATAATGAGGAAAATTGTTCAAAGATTTAAACTTCTGTGTTAAGGCTAAATATGACCTACTGTCAGAGAGCTTTCCTTATTTACCTTCTCATATGCTTGCTTTGCAGCAGCTTGTTTTGCAGCACCTAGGGAAGGTCCAGTGCCCATTCCATACAAATGACCACTAATTGTACAGCTAACAGAATACCTGTAAAATACAACAGGTAATCAAGTTTTATATCCTGTATGACAAGTCTCAATTTAATGATTTTTAAACACTACAACCAATTAACACTATAGAATGGAAATCTGAAGTGTACATCTTCAGGACAGTGTTTTCAATATACATTTAATCTAATTAATAATGCTAGGTAACTAATTTGTTGTGCTTTCAAGATAATCTACTTAAAATAGTAAAAAATTATTCTGGGAGGTGTTGATAAACACCTGGAGGACAACACAGTCATTGGTCACAGCCAGAACAGCTTCATGAAGGGAAAGTTCTGATTTCCTTCTGCGACAGGGTAGCCCACCTAGCTAATCTAGGAAAGCAAGACGATGTAATCATTTTGGACTTTGGCAAAGCTTTTCATACCACCTCTAACAGTGTCCTTCTGGACAAAATACATGGCAGAGAGCTGGATAACCATGCTTACATGATGGGTGAGCAAGTGGCCCATGGGTCAGGCACAAAGGGTTACAGGGAATGGGGTGACATCAAGCTGGGGACCTGTCACTAGTGGGGCTCCACAGGGCTCCATTCTCAGCCCTCTGCTCATCAACAACTTGTACCAGGACTCAAATGATACTAAGTAATTCTGCTGACAAAACCGGGAGGAGCTGTTTACTCAATCAAGGGCCGGGAAGCCCTGCAGAGAGACCAACACACTAAAATGAAGAGATGGGCGATCACCATGTGAAATTCAACAAGAGCCAAGTGCTGAATTCTGCAGCTGGAACGGGACAAACCAGGTTATGTATACAGACTTGGGAACAACAGGCTGCAGAGCAGCACTGCAGGAAGGCACCTGGGGGTCCTGGTCAGTGACAATTTGAACAGGAGCCAGCCCTGTCCTGGGGGACATGAGGCACAGCATCACCAGCTGGGCAAGGGAGGGGATTGTCCTGCTCTGCTCTGCACTGAGGCAGCCTCACCTCAAGGGCTGGGGGCAGTTGAGGGTGCCACCATATCAAAATGAATTTAAGCTACTGGAGAACGTCCAAAGGACACTAATGGTGACCAGGCCTTGAGGAGAAGCCATATGAGGAGCAGATGAGTCACTTGTTCTGTTCAGCATGGAGGATACTGAGGAGAGACCTCATTGCAGTTACAACTTCTTCATGAGGGGAAGAGGAGGGGCAGGCACTGATCTCTGCTCTGTGGTGACAGTGACAGGACTCAAAGAGATAGCATGAAGCTGAGTCAGGATAAGTTTAGATCAGATGTCAAGAAAAGATTCTTCACCCAGAGAGTGGCTGGGCACTGGCACAGGCACCCCAGGGAAGTGCTCACAGCACCAGCCTGACAGAGTTCAAGAAGCTTTTGGATAAAGCTCTCAGGCAGATGGTGTGACTCCTTCTAAAGATTCAGCTAATATGACCAAGGATAATTAATGGGAGCATTAGTAAACACAACAAAGCATTAGAAGGAAGCAGGAAGATAAATTATATCTTACGTGGGAGCATGGTCATCTCCTCTACGAGTTTTGTTAGGATAATCAACTATTTGTCTCGTCTTTTGTGAAAAAATATTTAATAGGCTGACATAATCTTTGTCTGGTGCAGGCAATGAGGTTGTTTGAGTAGGTGATGAGGTTCTTTGAGTTGTCGTTAACTGTGCAGCTGCTGTGTCTGAGGGACTCCTCTGCTATAAAACAAACAAAACACGTAACTTAAAAACTTGAGCTTAAAAAGTACATTAAGATAAACAGTGCACAAGGACTAATATAGCTGCAAGGTTTGTCCACCTTTCAAAAGGCTCTTAAGAAATCCCCAGTTTCCATTAACTGAGTCCTTTGTGGCAAAGGACAGATATCCCAAACATAATTATTACATTTTGAATAAATGTAAGTCTGGTTTCCCCAAGTACTACACTTTTGCCTTTAACAACTTCTCATCATGCCTCATCCCACCCCTTTTAGGAAAACATAAGGGAACAAGCTATGGAGAAGGGATGGTAGCAGGACACTGCTGATGCTCCCATTTAGCAAGGGCTGCAAATGTTTCTGTGCATGTACAAGGGGGGAAAGCAGGACTTTTCAGCTGTCTCATGATTAGTCAACATCAGTAACATATCAGCACACATGCAGCAATTGTGCTAATGACAGTGACACAATAAAAGCCATACAGAAAAAGGTAAAGACAGATTTCACTCAAGAGGTGCTGAGAAGCATTCAGAGCCAACAAGAAAAAGAATGGCAAATAAAGAAGGGCAAAACACTTGGCAGAAAACTAAGAAGCAAAGTTCAAACCTAGACTTAGTCAAGGAAGGATGGAGTAAATAACCAGCAATACTGTAAAGAATATAATGAAAAGGAAAAAAAGGTGAATTAGACCAAGTGAAAGCAATTTCATCAGCAGAGTGGGAACAGACACACTGAGTAATGCCCTGCTAATGTTTTGAAGATATTAAATCACTGAACAGTTGTCAAGATATAAAAGGACCACTGTCCACTCTGGATACACCAAGGCAGCTTAACAAAGGCAAATACATTTCCTTATCCTCCTATAACAGCAGAGGAGGAAACACTCATAATATTAGATAACAACCCTATAGGACAAAAATAAGGAAAACAAAATTCAGCGATAAAAAGTAGAAAAATGCTAAATAAGAGAGAACAAAGACAACTTAATCAGAAACTGTTTCAAATTAAACAACATTTTATTGAAAGTCTACTTTTAGATATTCATCTTCAAAATTTACTACATTACAAGTGATGTACACTGCTTAGTAACCCCCAAAACTTAATCCTCCTGTTTACTCACCCGTTTCTCAATCATTTCCCATGTTTCTTTTGCTGCTACTGCTTTTGCGTCTTTTTTACTTTTACCAGTGCCTGTACCATATTCCACACCATTTATTTTGACCACAACTGTGAACCTGCAATGAAGGAAACTTGTCTAAAACACTGCTACATTTTTCTCACATATATACTTCAATAACCTTATCAGATTAAACTTTGGGTTTATTATCTACAAAGCACTATAGGATAACTGGGAAGTATTGAAGAATTAATGTGTTTTTATTATCTCAAACGTATGATTATCATAATTCCTTAGTATAAATATTTTTTAAATTTTTCTCTCTAGTCACAAATGCATATACCTTATTACCTTCAACAGTATTTTTAACTGCATAACTGCTTTGTAAAATCAAATTAATTTAATTTTTAAAAGCATAAGAATAGATGAGGTCAGCATTGCTACAAGGTTGTGAAGCTCTTAGACCAGGACAATCTCAGCAGTGTGACACTACACAGAGGAAAGATTAGTTAATCTTGATTTCATGAAACCAGATGTGACATTACGCTCACCTTTAATACCCTGTAATGTACACTGCTTAGTAAGAGCAAAACCTTTGTCTGGTGCTTGTGAGACATGAATTTAAAGGCAGTCAAAAAAAAATCCCANTAAACCCAAACCCCAGTCCTGCCATTCTGTGCTCAACTGCTGATCGCTTCCCTCTCTGTCCCTCCATTCCACAACTGTGTATGTCCTGCTTCCCATATGGCAACTCCATGAGTCAGAACAAAAAACTGATGCAGTTCAGGACTGACAGCACTGGGTCTGGCTGGGATGGCATTAACTTTATTCAGAGCAGCCAGAAGGGTGCTATGTTGCAGCTTTGGGATTAACACAGGGTTGATGTTTTACCAACTGCGGAGTAGTGTTTGCACAGCACCAAAGTTTTGATTTTTTTGTTTTTTGGTTTTTTTTTCCCTTTCTTTTTCCCACTCTGGCCTTCCAGCAAGCAGAGGATTGTGTGAGGAGCTGGGAAGAGACACAACCAAGGCAGGTGGCCACAGGGATATTCCATGCCATATGGCACCACACTCAGCAATAAAAGCTGGGACATGAAGAAGGAAGAGGGGACACCCAGGGCTATAGAGTTTACCTTCCCAAGTAAACACTGGGCATGATGAAGCCCCACTTTCTGCCTGCTGATGGGAAGGAGTAAGCAACTTCTTTATTTTGCTTTGGTCACACATCCAGCTACGCTTTGTCTATTAAACTGTCTCTATATCCACAAGCTTTTCTCCCTTTCAGCTTTCTGATTCTGCCCCAGTCCCACTGAGGGAAGATGAATAGTTGGCTGGGGGTTTCACTGTCTCCTGGGGTCAACCCACTGCTGTGCCCTAATAACAAATGATTGGATTTCAGATGAGTCAGTCCTTAGAGATCCAACTTGTCCTGCAGCTGCAAATCCCCCAATGTTTCTGATACTGCCTTTGCACAAAAGGCAAGAGAGGAGAAAACAACAACTGGATTTCTGCCTATGGCAGCAGCACACACTTGCACCAAGTTAAAGTGACCACTGGAGCCTCAGGGCATCTCTGTGCTTCACTTTGCAGCAGAGCACGTAGATGCTCACAGCCAACAAGATGGATTCACATAGTCAAGGTGAGCTCCTCTGCAAGAAAATTGGTCTCAAATACTGTAGTGACTTTAGGAATTCACTTTTTTCATTATTCCAACCTCATTCTCCACTTCCCTTTAATGAAATGTTTTAGCAGGAAACAATGAAGATGCAGAACAGTGCTTGCTCTTATTGTGTAAGCAAGGCTTAAGAAATCTTAAGGGGGTAAACAGTAGGAAAATGCACACCCATAGCATGCCATATACTTTACACATAGGAAACAACAAAGAAAAAACAAAACATGGAAGAAAGGTTGTTCTTTGGGAAGGAGTTTGTCAGCCAAACCCATACCTAAGTGCTGAATACTACAGACATTCAGCTACACACATTCAATGCATCCAGAACACACCATTTTATTTAATCATCCTGAGGAAATCTGCAGTGAGTCTCCATGAACAAGTTGAGAATTACCTGCAGGACTGCTACTTGAGCTGGTCACAAATGCAGAGTCATACTCATCCACCATGAACCCCACCTTAATAAGTAATTCCCAGACTTGACAAGTTTAGGCAAGACTGACCTAATTGTGCACTCTCTGTGTTCCCAGACCAAGAAAGCTCAGGACTGAGCACCCTGGGCTCCTTTAACCTTCTTACATTGTGTTCAGCCCTGATCCTCTCAGGCACAGTACTGGAAGCAGCCACAGCACCGGAACCATGATAGGATGGCAGCTATCCCCGCATCACGCCTCAGACAACTGCAAGGTGATTTATGAGAGGGGACACAGCCCAGAAGAGTTAGGGAGCCAGCTCACAACCAGCAGTGGTCAGTGCATCTAGCAGGTAGAACACTGGGAAACAGCACCTCAAGGGGACTCAAGGGGGTTTACAGCACACATCACTACAGCCAAACGCTTTACACTGCACCCTTGGAATAGTCCAAGTTACCCAGTATTTTCCTAGATACCACTGTCACACAAAAGGCTGAATTTCATTTGCGAATATAGCAGAACACACAGAAAAACAATGAAAAACCACAATAAATTGAATATATAATGTGGAAAGTATCGAAGTTCTGTCAGTCCCATACCACCACTTTTGAAGAATGAAGATGTTGCTGTGTGATCACAGCTGTGGTCTTTAATGCAATATGGGTAATTTTTTGGAATTACATGAGCCACATGGGGTAAAAAAATAAGATAACTGATTAACATTTGAGATCCATATCTATTTATTCTGGGATGGTACACAGATTTAAGACTAAATCTGCATAGACACTGCTATCTGACAACACATAACACAATAAAAGAAATGTATTATTAGCATAAGGCTTGTCTTCATGCAAACTAGGAAAAAATTTTTTAAAAAATCACACAAGGAAATATTACAGATCTTGAGTATCTAAAATCTTTGGCAAGGGAAAAAATACACTATATGAATGTTAAAAAGTCAAATATATTCCATCACCTGTAATCGTCTCTAAAAGGGAAAGCAAAACTTCTTAAGCAAAAGACTCCTTTCTTGTAAAAGATGTTACAAAATATACTACACATTAAATATGTTAGTATGCAATCAGTTAATATATCCAACCTTTCTGGTTAGAAATGAACAATGCTTTGTAAACACTTTGCTTTGTAGCATTTAATTCATAAACTGAAATTCTTACTGTAACCTAATCCACCTTCTGAAAGGAGATGCATAGCATACAATAGTTACTAGTAAATAACAGGTGCATTGCTGATACTTTCTGAAAAAGTGCCATCACCCTTGAAAGAAATTTTCACCTTAAACTGTTTCAGATTATGTCTTCCCCATGCACCTACCCTTCAATTCATGGTTTCCACCAGCTTTCCCACTACATATGTGCTTCCAGCAAATTAACATTTGTGACTACAAGCTTTACACGTTTTGTTCATTGCGAGAAGAGCCCCGCTAGTTATTGACGTGCAGAGTAAACTTACTCAGGATCATGAGATGGGCCCGTCTCATTGATGGTTTCATAAACCACTGTAACTTTATGCATTTGACGGTAATGGTTGATCTTCGTCATGTACTCACGATCCATTCTGACACAATCTTCAACAGATGCTGCAAAGCAACATTCAAACATGTATCTGCTGCTCGAGACATAAAATAAAGGCAGCCCCTAATCCTGATAGATAGGTCACTGCTATGATAGAAAACTGGTGCCAGTAACAAAGTTCATGGGGAACTAATTCGAATTTCTAATTCAAGTGATTGGTCTGCAAAAGTTTTGGAGGTCATCACTTGGAATAACAGTTTTAGAAAGCAGAGTGGAGAATTCAGTGATTACAGAAGATTTCTTAGCAGATTTCTTGAAAGGAAATGATTGAATCATTCATTGATTTCTATTTGAGGAAAACAATCAGTAACATTTCTCCAGAATTACAATCGGTTCCTCCAGAAGAGAACCCGACAGCATTAACACATCCCTTCGAGCAGCGATGACACAAGGGGCAACCACACGGACCGAACACGATCGCGGGCTGCCGCCACCGAGCGCGGCGGCCCCGCCGCTGCAGCCGGGCTGCGGACATGCGGACACCCCATCTCGCACGGCCCCTGCCCTTGCTCCGCGCCCCCGCCCCGCCGGTACCTCCGAGCCGCTGCTTCCGCTCCGGGACCCGCGGGCGCTGCCGCAGCCGACTCGGCCCGGTCCGGCGCTGCGCACACCCCGCCCAGTTTCGTTTCCCGCGCCCGGCCCGGCCCGCCGAGAACGAAAACGAAACCGAAAGGGAGGCGAGGGCGGGAGAGCCCGCAGGGAGCGGGGCCGCTCCGGCCCGAGGCAGCGGGGGCCGCGCTCTGCCCAGCGCTCCTGAGCTTGCGGGGAACGAGGGCTCCCAGGCAAGCGAGCGGCTCCGCACACTGAGCCCCCGGCCCTGCTTGCCCCTGACTCGCTGGCGCCTTTTTCTGTTGCAGTGACCACACAGCGCAGCAACGCGGCCAGCGGAGAGCAGTGCGCACCCAAATATATCCAAATCCCCCAAGCCTAAGAACCCCCGGGGTTTTATACCCTCAGGGTCTCCCCCGGAGCATCAGTCCTGCTCTTCCTTCTCGTCTTTTCCGGCCTCCCTGCTCCGTGTTCGTGCCATCGCACTGGCGTTTCCTTATCCAAAAGGTCGGCAGTCACCGGCTCGTGCTGTTACTCTCAGTTGTCCGCTCACCTGGCTGCGGTCACCTGTCTTCATGTCCTTTGTTGTCCCCAAGGCTGGGAATTCATGCCTCTTGTCTCGAGCTCCAACCAGGAGCCCAATCTGCATTTTAATCTGCGGATTACAGGCGAAGACACTTGGGTGAGAAGTATTCCTCCACACACTGAGCTTGAAATATATTGTGGGTATCACTGAACATGAATGCACTTCATAATAAATCTCTTACTGGGATAAAAGAAAAAAAAAATCAGCCACCAAATTAATAATATATTCTGAGGAAGTGGAAAGAAAAATCTCCAAGATGATTTTTCAGGGGCTAGATGTAAAGGATGGAGCAGATGACTCCCACTGTGCACACAGGTCACCTACTCCTGATCACACAGATTTGATTCCCACCCCCTGCAAGGTCTCTCTCCAGAAGAAGCCTGACAGGTGTAGAAAAGGAAAACAGCAGTAAGCCTTCGGTTTTCCTCAGAATGAGGAAACAGCCTGGGGACCCAGGAAGCTCACCTGCTCTCTCTCATAGTGCTAACACAACCAAAAAGGAACCCCTTGAGACACCAGTGAGGATACAGGAAAAAACGATCCCAGAGTTCCAAATGTTGAACTCCTAAACATAATTGTCCTGTAGTAAAAAAAGAAAAAGGACAAACTATGATATGAGTTGAATAATTCGCATATTATTAAGCATAGACAACAAGTTTTCTTTGGAAATGTTTAAGGTGTTCTTTTTTAAAAGATACCCAGTGCAATTTCTTGTTTAAAGATAGCAAACTGGCATTCTTACATTATCACTTCCAGAATGTGCAGTATATCTTATGTTTCAGCTTGTCTCCTACTCAGGTTTCCAATTACTATTCTTTTCATGGTTTTCAGCTTCTGCGAGGGATTTCCAGCCTCTAGTGAGCCTGCAGAAAGGAAGAGAAACAGGGACAAATTCACACACTTGCTGATAGATAAAGCCGTCATGAGTGAGCTCATTTGCTGACCCTGGGGTCCAAATAAATAACAGCACATCAAACAACTGGCTGAAGTTTAATAATCTTGCAGAGAATTTTCCAAGTGTACACAAAAGCACATTTTACAATTACAGTCATACTCTAAAGCGAACACTTTCCATGCAGAATCAGATAATGAGAATATGAACATTAAAAAAATAAATAAGTTTTAAATGTAAGTATCATTCATGGTTTAATTGTTTCAATACTGTAATGGGAAGCTTCTAGTAAAAATACATACTTTATAAAATCTTGTAAGACATTTATTTTCCAACTATGACCTCTGTGACCAATGGGTCAAAGAGTGCACAAACATCTAATTTTGTTATGTAATATGTAAATATATCTTTTTCCAAAGAACACATAGGATCCACTGCTCACTGACTGCAATGCAGGGCTCCCTGAAACAAATGCTATCTTCGTAAGTAGAATGAATCCTAGGAATTCTACTATTTTTAATCACTCTTCTGTGTAAATTCCGAAAAACAGTAATTCAGTAGAGGCACAGGAAATCCACATGCCTAAAACCCTTTCTGTTTTATCAAGCAAAGCCAGCACACTAGAGCCGACTGGAGGAATTTTATTAAAAGACCTCTTATTGCCTTAACTACAGGATCCTTACCCATCAGTTTCTTCTCAGAAACCTCCTCTCTCCTTAAAGGCTTTTCTTTTGTAGTTTTACATGCCATATGCCAAGCTTTTGGCACAATTATTTTGGCCTTGCATGTAACTCAATGTCTTCTATCAGATAAAGAGACTGCTATCAAAGATGCAGGTTTTAGAACTGAAAGTGACCTAGAGTGAGCTTCCAGTTTTTTGGTAAGAGACAAAGTCTCCTCCAGCTTTGTGAACTGCAGTTAATGATTAATGTCTAATCGATATTAACAGTATTGAACACTAATCAAATCAAGAAAACTTGCTTGCTGGCTGTTAAAAAATACCTTGTGTTTCTCAAAACATTACGAATGAACAAGAGCCTGTTAAACTTCACTTAGGGGCAAATCATCAATTCTGAAACAGCCTTTAGTACATACACCTAAAAAACTTGTTCTATAAAGCCATTCAGGCCTTCATTCGAATGCCTTTGTGATTCATTTGGTCTATAAAATATTGACCTTTGGTGTTTCAAATGATCCATTATTACACGAGTTCTCCAAATAGTGGAGTTATTGACTTCGGCTTTATTAGGAACACTTGTTGTTGGATGATTCAATTCCCGTACTGTGTATGCTGTGCCCAGAGGTAACTGCAGAAGGACACGCTCCAGAAGGTAACAGCGAAGCCGTGAAAGCCGAACTGAACCGATTTTTTTGCGTACATTTCCTGTTCCTTCCTGCAGGTGCCTGTTCACGGAACGTTTCGGAGCGCACGTGTCGTTTGCAAGGAATGCTTCCAACTGCAAACCTACAGTCTTGGGGATCTTTGGGCGCTACGCTGCGACCCCGTGCAGGAGCCTGTTTAGTGCTGTTTCCCAAAGGCTGAGACAGGCTTCCCCAGCGGCAGCAGCCGCGGGCCCGGGGCTGGCACAGCCCGCCGAACTGTAGCCCACAGCCGGGAGCGAGCAGGCCTGCCCGGGTGGAAGCGCTGCGGGGGATTCTTTCACAGCAATGCTGTTCCCTGGCAGCATCTCAACAGGTTATTTTCCAACCAGCTGCCCACTGCCTCACCCAGAAAGCATTCCTACAGAGCAAATAAACCAAAGCAAAACATCAAACATCAAAACACACCCCAAACACCGCGGCGCGGGCCCGCCCACGCCCCGCCCGGGGCTCCGTGGAGCCGCTCCTCCTCCCGGGCTCAGC
>VZTB01017137.1:464702-567683 GCA_013397245.1 Thryothorus ludovicianus | reverse complement strand
CCTGACGCGCGCCCCCGCGTCCTTTGCAGGTGATAAGCGCCCTGCAGTCCAAGCACCGCTACGGGGAGGAAGAGGCCCGCGCCATCTGCGATAAGGTCCAGGCCAAGCTCCTCAAGGAGTGCCACGATCCCGCCAAGATGTGCATCACAGACCTGCGGATTTCGCACTGGGAGGAGGCGATCCAGGAGACCATCGGGGGCGAGGCGAACCGCGACCTGGCGGCCGAGTGCTATTACCTGTGGAAGACGACGCGGCTGCAGCACCTGACGCTGGCCGAGGACACGCGGGCCATGCTCACCGAGCTGCGGAAAGGGCTCCGCCTGCTGCTCCTCACCAACGGCGACCGCCAGACGCAGAGGGAGAAGATAGAGGCGTGCGCCTGCCAGCCCTACTTCGATGCCATCGTTGTGGGGGGAGAGCAGAAAGAGGAGAAACCGGCGCCATCCATATTTCATTACTGTTGCGATCTCCTGGGGGTGCAGCCCGCGGAGTGCGTGATGGTCGGTGACTCTCTAGACACAGATATTCAAGGCGGCCTGAATGCTGGCTTGAAAGCGACGGTCTGGTTAAACAAAGCCATGACCGCCCCAGTAGACACCTCCCCCGTACCTCATTATATTATTTCTTCTGTACTGGATCTTCCAGCAGTTTTACAGAAGATGGAGCACAACACTAATGCTAAGTTAGAAACTGACCATATGGCTAGTAGCAATGGAGCACATTGATGATGGTTCCAGCATACAGAGACCTGCTGAGCTGTTAGGTGACACATGCTCTTTTTAAAAATCTGACCCTAGGAGTTTGAACTTATCTATGGTCGCTTTTAAAGAGCAGAGGGATGAATAGGAGCACAGTTGTCAGTGAAAACAGGACAGAAACACAGTTATATTAATTTAAATGATGCAAGTGCAGTTAATTTAAAGTAACTGCTTCTGTCCAGAAATTATTTTGACAGATTATGGCAGAAGTCTGTCTGTCTCTGACCTAAGTTGCCAGTCTCTTGTTTTTATAGTAGAAGAAAAAATTTGAATGTTCTGAGCTTTTACATGCTTTGCTGACTTGTAAGCTTAGCAAAAGCTTCAGTTCCGACCTTGTGTGCAGTGTATAGGAGATGAGAAAGGAAGTGTGGTACAATCTGGTAAATCTTCACACCTGATCTGCAGTTTATCTCAGGAACTGGAGTGAATTTCATTATTTCTCAAGACTATTAGAAATGATCTACCTTTGATCTTTTTTACAAGTTTTAGATTTTTTTTCAGACTTTGCAGTGACTTTTCTTTTATGGAACCTGTATCTCTTGCCAAAAGTACTTAAGTGTACATGAAAAATTTGCTTTTTTATCGGGGACCATTTATCAGAGGGACTTGATGAATAAGCTTTTACTTTATATTACCTTGGTGCTTATGCAGGCGTGCAGTATACTTGTAATTCAGATTATGATTTTTCTTGAAATGGATAAAACAGGGATATTTTCAATGGTGTTACTGTACTGTCAGACTCTTCAGAAGCTAATATCATTGTTCTGTCTGATTTTATCAGTGAATTTTGATCTTTTGGAGAAACTGTTCTTAGTCTTGCTCAGGTGTGTGACTACTCAGATTTAGGTGTAGGATCAGTGGCTTTTTTGACTGTTTTAATGGCACTGCTGTATAATCCCTCCTTACTCCAGTTTACACGTGTAATTCATGTGATTTATTCTGGAGAAAATGCAAGCTAGTTGTCTGTAAATGGCTCTCATGACTCTCTTCCAGGAAACTGGAAAACTATGTCATATGTATCACAGTACTGTATACAACTTTTTAAGGTATATGTGATATTTCCACTATATGTAGGAGATGACTCTCTAAAACAGTAAGGTTTCTCTTTCCCAGATCATTACATTAATTTATTTTTTTCTGTGCCTCATATACTACATTATGGGGAAGTATTTTCATATTAAATGAAAATGTAAACACTTGTTGGCAAGTCTGTGGTTTTCAACCCTATTTGCTATATATTCACCACAATGAGTATCAGATCATGTATAAAAAATCAAATTTTATATTTCAGAATAATTCCATGACAGATCTTTTGAGAACAGGGGTATTAGGCTACTGGCAGAAGAAATGTCTGGCATGTGGGCAGCAAGAAGGAGTACAGAAACCTACTATGAAATGGGTATGTAGAAGAAATTCTATGTTCAAGAAACATTCATGTCAAATTAAACAAAGGAATCTAAGTTAATATATTTAGGTTTTGCATAGGAGTTTAGAAGAGGCTGTTACTGGTCTGGGTTAAATTATTTGACAAGGAGTTTAGGTTGAATCAAAATATGTTGCTCCTACATTGAGGAGGAGAAAAAAAAAGAAAAGAAACACTCATTAAATTTGGAACACCTTTCCCAATTAGAAAAGGTAAAGCAGTCCACATTCCTGGCCAAGACTGTTGAGATATCAGGTCAAGGAAGAGTACAGAGACAGACTCCACCTATTCCTTTGAGGAAATGGGCATATACTAAAAGTAATCTAATTACAGTAGTATGGTAACATGAGCCAGTGGGACTGACTTGTCACACCTTCTGAAGGAAGAGACCTAAGTTAAGATTTTGGTTTGCATTTGAAGAGAGGGGAAACAGTGGTTTAGCTGATGAGCAAAGCATTGCTAATAACATTTCTTATAACCCATGATTGAGACAAGATTAATTAAGATCATTGAGCCTGTCAGGAATACTATGTAAAAATAGAAATGTATCCAAAAGATTGGAGGGATCCCTGAAGTAATCTAGCTTTACCATCTGATACAAAAGCAACAAGTTTGTTTACAACAGCATCCCAAAGGTAGCAGCAGGGTACCTGTCTCTGCCTTGTTTGCACAGCAGCAGGGTAGTGGAACTTAGGTCAGAATGAGGTTTATGATAGAGCTGATATTCAAAATAACAAATAGTAATAATTCGCAAGTCTGTCTGTGGGCTTCAAGAATATATAGGCTACCATTTTTTAATCTGAGTTGAGGCTCATGTTCTCTTGCCACTGCATCATTCTGAAAAGACATGCAAGCCTCCTTACCATAGAAAGGGTCTCTTGTTTTAGAAGAGACTGCTCTTTGTTTTGCACGTGGCCAGCCATTTCTTTTCATCCCTGACTCTGAAAAACCACAGTAACTGCACACTCAGGTAACAGTGTGGTCTGTAGAGGCCACACCCGAGCATATTTTTCCATTTCTGAGTACTGTACCAGGCTGGATGTGGCTACTGGTGAAACACTGTTATGATGCTTCTATAAAACAAGAAGAAACAGTACAAGACTTTTCTCTGTCTAAGGCCATTCTTAGAAGTCATTACCCAATAAAATGGATTAGGTAACTGGAGTATCTCTAAATACTCAAGATGTTTTTCTTGGATGCAGCTCTTGCAGAAAGGATAATGAAAAATAATTACATCTAGTAAACTGGAAACATAAATGTAGTGGTGGGATAATTTTCACATTAGAAGCAGGAACAAATCAATTAAACAGTCTATTAACAGTTCCCATTAAGTTCTGGTTTTGCTTAGTGTTATGCTCTATTAGCTAAGTTATCTAGTTTAAACTGTATTGCCAAAACATGCAAAATAAAAAGAGGAAAAAGAAATTCCATCTATATTTTTAAAAACTTTTTTTTTCCAGATAAATATTACCTCCTGAGGTTAATCTACAGTCATTTTGACTTTGGTGAAATTAACTGAAACAATAGTTTAATACCAACTGTATTCTAATTCTTGATTTAAAAGAACCTATGTACTAGTCTAATAAAAGTATTTTGTTTATAAAATGTATGTTTGAATACTCTGAATTGCTGTGTATAAATACGTCTGAGACCTGATTTACAACAAAGGGCAAGAGTTCTGTTTATTTTTTAAAACAGTACAGAATTAGGATTTGAAATCTGTGACCTCATGTTTAGATGTGGTGACTGGGTGTAGTTTCTGTAATTCCAAACAGAGGCTGGAACATAATTACGTATTTATGAGGATTCATGGCCAGACTGTGTCTGTTGAATTGCCAAGTGAGTTCAGTTGTAGCTGAATGCCAGCTCACATAAGCCTGGGTGTCCTGATGTCGTGGCATTGGAACATGCAACGTAAGAACAGACTGCAAGTGGAGAAGATCAATAGGCACAGAAATCTGAAGTCCATGGGACCCATTCTGGCAGGGTATGGGTGTACAAAGCCATATCTGAGCTATTGCTACACTCACCTCTGTGACTTGGGGGAATGGGAGGTTGCTCACCTTGTGGCTTTTTTGGGTGCAGAAAAGTCAGCTGCTCCCTTACCATTTTCTGTTGGGTATTGGAACAAATAGTCCATCTTCCGGACCTGTGGAGATAGATGGAAAGGTAGAAAGGTACTTTAGGTCACTGCAGGTGGGAGTAGGACATTAAAGAGAGTAAAGGAGGGCTCAGCTTCTATTGCAGGCACTTGGCCTTGCTAGCAAACTGCAGCATCACACACCTACACAGCACAGCCTTTCTGTTCTTGTGGAGAAAGCTTTGTGTGTGTAAGGCATTAAGCTGGACAGTGACAGCCTCAGAAACGAGGGCATCTTTTTACACAGAGATCTTAGAAAGTGTCCTGAATGTTTTATACAGGAAATAAGCACTTTTCATTAGAGTACTAAACCAATGCAAAGAGGCAAGGTGTTTAGATAAAGGTTAAGGTTTTCCTACTCCCTGCATCTCAAAGGTTTCGTATTTCCTGAAAGAGAGACAACAGACAATTTGCTGTGCCCCAGCTAGCTGCAACCAATTCAGTTTCTTTTCCTCTGAAGTTTCTCTTACATGATAACACCAGTGGTGGGCTTTGAACTAAATTGAAGTAGTCTGGCCCATCTCAGCAATTTCTCCTCTTCATATACATAGTGATTTGTTTTTAATCTTCAGCTCTAAAATGTGCCAGGTTATTGCGAGGCCTTTAAAAAACAATTTAAAATCCTACCTTAATTCTATACTAACAAAACTCATCATCTGGAAATCGTTTGGACATGTTGGGAAGTACGACAGAGAGAAAGGCAATGTATCTCTGCTGTACATAGCATATACTGTTCTTTTGTGCACAGCTTTTGCCATCAGCCTTGCACTGGGATTGTCTCCATTATACCCCGCTTTCTAGAGCATGCTGTGCACATACAAGAGACTCAACAATGCAGAGATGATGTCAGCTGTGCCTAAAGCTAAAACTGCAAGTTTTTGCCTATGTTGCTAGGGACCTAGAACAGAGAATCACGTTGCCCACTCCATATAGCATATTTTGACCTTTTATTTTACCTGCTAGAATCGAGGTTGCATGACAGCCTTCTGCTGAACAGCCCTCAAATGCCAGGAAAAAATTATACTTAAAAAATATAAAATAAAACTATGATGCTAATATATGAAATTGCAATTCTTCAAAAGTGCAAGCCATGTTTCTCAAGTCAACATTTCACCAGAGAACAGAATAACATCTCATAGGGTCTGATTTATCACAGGAAAAATATTGCCATTTACATGAGTGGACCTTCACAGGTTCAAGTAAGATTTGCATGCTCATTTCTCTAAGATAATCTGCAAGTGACATCTGCTTTTCACTTCTCCTCCCTCAGCTACTTGATCATCATCTGTTTTTTTCAGCTGCATTTTCATATCTTTCTGAATCATAACAATATCTAGCATTTGGGATGAAGATGGCAGAGGACCACAATAAAAACCACTGGAACACAGGCATCTTTTGTTGTTTTTGATGTTTTAAATGGTCTTTCCTCCAAACAAAGTTCTATTCATATCACACAAACTAGGAAAATTTTTCATTAAATAAACAAAGAAAGTAAAAATGTTGGGGTGAAAAAACAAAATACAAAAAAAGCACCTCCAAACAAAATTTCTTAGTCATCTACAAATATCAAAGTTTATAAGACAAGTTTCAAATACCAAGTCTAAGACACTTTTTTTCAGCTTCCAAAATTAGTGTTGATGATTACTTAACTGAACAAGTGTGTGTTGGGAGAAACACAAATCACTGCACACCATTTCAGCCATTTTCCAGTGTATATTTAGTCTGTCACTGGCCATCATAGTTTTTCTGTTGAATATATTCACAAACAACTTTGCCACACTAAGAAAATCAAACTTATTTAAATTTTGGGAATGCGATTACTAGGCAACATGGAAGTAACCAGAAATGTTAACTTCATTTAAACACACATTTTATTCAAAGTTTCTAATCTATGAATGCATGTTTTGTTAAGTGTTTTTTTGTATTTTGCCCTGGAAATGTTTCTGTTGTTACACCATCAATATTGCAAAAACCACAAAACCACAGACTCAATTAGGCTGGAAAGTATCTCTGAGATGAACAAGTCCAACCTGTGAGTGAACACCACTATGCCAACCAGACCATGGCCCTGAGTGCTACATCCAGTCTTTCCTTTGAACACCTCCAGGGACAGTGACTTCAGTTCATGCAAACTTTATATGACTGTGGTAATCTAAGACCAATACTTTAGATCAAGGGGCTGAGAAATTTTTTCTACTTTTCAGTGACTTTAGTTATGGCTTTTCCATCCCCCCCTAGAAATGAAGATGGAAGGCATGAAGTGGAAAGCATTTCAATTTATTATATTTCTACTCAAATTCCACCCTTGTGAGCATCAGATGAGCAAATTTTTATTTGCTTGTGTTACTGCTGAGACTGCTCAATGCTACTGCATTCAGGCAGATATGGAAAGACCCATTTCCTAAGGCAGTGACTTTTCAGTGTAACAGAAGTGAAACCAGTACATGTCAAAACACATCAACTATGCAAATATCTGTTTTATTAGTTCTTCTGCTAAGTGAATATTAAGAGTCTCAGTAAATTCTTCTCTTATATTCTTCTCATTAATTAGGCCAGTGAGTATCCTCAAAGTTACTGTGCGATTTTCATGTGCTCACTAATGCAGTAGGTCTGTCTATTTGATAAAGTCAGGCTTAACAGTTTTCATTTGTGCTGCTTGTGGAGAGGTCTTTGCTGTTAATGATGTGGCCTGTTAAATTGCTCTGGGGTTAGGATTTATCAGGAAGTCTGCAGTGGATGGACTGACAGCCTTTGTTTTCCAAACTGTTGATGCCTTCCATTGTGTTTTGTTTCAGACATTGAAATGAGAAGGGTCCTGAATGTTCTAAGTCCTTTTTTTCCTTTCAGGAAGAAAATGCATAAATGACACAAACAGCTTGTTTATTTTCCTTTCAGTAAATGTAATTGGGTAAAAATACTTCTCTGCTTCCATCCCTCTCATCTGAAAGTACTTTAAAAGTGCCTAACAACTTGATGTCCTAGCTACTTTGATATGTTTATCTTTATCCTGATACTTTGTGACACTTATTGTCGATTTTAAAAACTGTAACTTTTGCTGCAGCGGAGATTCATCTTACTATTGTATAATTATAGTTTTACACTGTATTTCTAGACTGTATCTCAAAATGTAAACAAATCCCTACTTTAGAGATACTTTACTCTGAGATAGATCTTTCTAGTTCACAATTTCTATTTGTTTTATTTTGAAAACTGTACCCCTGTTTAATGGTGCTCTGTCCATACAAATGACTTTTTTTTCTCATTTGTTTTTTTCTGTAGAGCAGTAGTGTTTGTACAGATTTGCAGGGTGAGGAGCATGCAAGAGATGTAAGCAAAACAGAAAAAACTGCTTTGGCTTTAGGATTTGCATTTCCCACATTTTGCAAGCCTTGGCAGTTTTTAGGTTGACTCAACATAATTCCCTGCAGCTTAAGTTCTGTTACTAGTGAATTATGAGGAAACAATATGCTTTTGAATACTGTGTAATGATTTTCAAAGACTCTGCCAGGAAGAACTGTAGTCAGCGTGGATTCTCCATTTGACACTGCCTCTCACAGTATGCTCATGGGAAAACTCAGGAAGTGTGAACTGGGTAAGTAGACAATGAAATAGATTGAGAACTGGCTCAATGGCAGATCCCAAACAGTTGTGATTGGTGAAACAGGGTCTGGTTGGAGGCCTGCCACAAGTGGTGTCCTCCAGAGGTTTAACTTGTTCATCAATGGATGAAGGGGCAGATGCCTCCTCAGCAAGTTCACTGATGACACAAAGCTGGGAGCAGTGGCCAGTGCCCCAGAGGGCTCTGAAGCCCTTCAGAAGGTCCTCCACAGACTGGAGAGAAGGGCAGAAAAGAATCTTCTGAAATTCTGCAAAGGGAGATGCAGGGTCCTGAACCTGGGGAGGAATAACCCTGGGCACCAGTACAGTCTGGGGTCTGACCTGCTGAGGAGCAGCTCTGTGGAGAAGGAGCTGGGGGTCCTGGTTGACAAGAAGCCATCCATGAGCCAGCAGTGAGCCCTTGGTGCCAAGAAGGCCAATGGAGTCCCGGGGTGCATTAGGAAGGGCATTGCCAGCAGGCTGAGGGAGGTGACCCTGCCCCTCTAGCCAGCCCTGCTGAGGCACATCTGCAGGGCTGTGTCCAGTTCTGGGCTCCTCAGGACAGGAGAGACATGGAGCTGCTGGAGTGGCTCCAGGGCAGGGTAACAAAGATGCCTGAGGCACTGGAGCATCTCTGTGATGAGGAAAGGCTGGGGGAGCTGGGCCTGTTCAGCCTCGGGAAGAGTCCCTGGGAGGGGAGCCCATCAATGTCTGGGAGTATCTGAAGGGAGGTGCCAGGGGATGGAGCCAGGCTCTGCTCGGAGCTGCCAAGCAATAGCACAGGAGGAATGGCAGAAACTGATGCACAGGAAATTCCACCTGGACAGGAGGAACAGCTTGTCAGGTATCAGCAGGTTCATGCTGGAATAAAACATTTTAAGGAAATTCAAAAATAGGCTCCACTGTTTCCTATTTCTATATTCTCTTAAATGGACCCGTGCTTCATTTGAGGTTGTACGTTCTTGCTCTATAAGGGGACTTGCTTAAGAAAATGGCTTTTATTTTTCTGTGTTGCTGAGTGTAAAGTGATGTCCTTAAGGAGTCAGTGATGCTAATAAGCTATTCTTTGCACATTAAAAAAATTCAAATATATTTCAGGAAAATTTTTTGATTGATAATTTAGGAGTGAAGAAAGAGAAAATAATAGGACCATTTTTTGATTATAAGCAGGCAGTGTTTGGAGTACAGTTGAAAAAATACTCCTATCATTTGGGCATTTACAAGTACCCTCCTGATTATACTCAGGGTTACTAATCTAAATTTCTTAAAATCTTTCCAGCTTTTTTTAGTACAACAAAAATTTCAAAATAAATCAAGTAACAAAGATAATAAAATTAGTACTCTGCTGGAGACTTCATTCTCACTTTCAGTGTTTACCCAGCAGGTGGCATTAGAGGTATGTTTGATGTAGATACAACCATAGTTTTTTGCTGCTGCTTTGTATTTGGCGGTGTTTATTTATTTATTTGTTCCCATGTTCCTTATTCTTTTCTTCAGGCACTACTTTAAAAATAAAACATACTTAGTACGCATAAATTAGGTCAGAGCAGTCTTCTTTTCAATTCACACTACTCTCCAGGCATCATCATAAATTATGATGAGATCCCATTTTGCTGGGCATTGTAAACATACATGGCAAAATAGCCTTGCTTAGAAGAGGTTTTGATACAGGTGGATAAGTATTATTTTTATTTTAAGTATGAGAATCTGTGATGTATTTTGCAAACTACAACGACGTTCAGTTGAAAATGAGCATCATGATCAGGATGAACAAGAAGTAACATCATGGTAGCAAACAAAATCCAGATTTCAAAAGTACTGGTGCACTTGTGCTTGAGCTGAATATGCTTTAAATCATGAAGGTATTGGATTTATTTAAGGGAAAAGGAAATTTTTCTCCTGCAGCTAATGCTTTAATAGCATCTTTATGATTTCAAAAGTCTCCTGATGAGCTCCTCTTCCTATAAACACAGTAGCACTGTATTTCTATGACTTAATGTAAAGGATTACTGTATAAGCTGTTATCTTCCACTGTATTGTATTTTTCTCACTCTGTGGACTTCTTGTCTTCACCCCCAGATCAGCAATTCAGGCTGTTTCTACAGTCAGCATCCCTGTTCCTGTTCGGACACAGGAAGAAGTGGGCTGATTTTCCTTCACATGCTCGGTGACAGTGTTTCGCATCTGCCCCTGGCTACTGTCTTGGATGTTGGCACACAGTGGAGGTTTTAGTCCCCCTCCTGAGGAAGCCTGGCACACGGACAGGGATTTCTGCTGTTTCCTCAAGGCTCAGCAGGTGGCAGCTGGGGATCAGTTTCTCGGCAGATCCGGCCCACGGTTTGCAAGCGCCCCAACACAGGCTGCCTCCTTCCCAGCCATCACACTGCCCTGAGAGCGCAGAAAAACTCACCAACACCTGCGGTGGGCTTCTGCATTTCAGAAATTTGTGCCACATGGCGTAGTGGGTTTTATACAGCACAGACTTGGCTCCCAATAGATGCATGCTGTGTAGACAGGATGGATGTCCAACATACTGCTGAGCCATCTGCAGCTCCAGGGCTGCCACACTTCCAGCAGCATGGCTGGACCTGCTGCTACTGCTCCAGTCAACCAGAGCAGGGAAATGTATAAGAATCCCTAGGTTTTGTCCTGACAGAATTTCTAAGATGACAAAGAGAACATGCTGAGGGAATAAAGGGTGAGGTAAGAAATACTGCTGTCTCCATCTTAGTAGAGATGGAAACAAGACTCAGCAAAACAGTGACTGGCTAACAGTCTCACAGCAAGCTTGAGGCTGGAACATGGACATGGCTCACAGCCTGGTATGTCTGACCCTGGTTAATGGCCTCGGCCATTGAACATGAGGCAAAGCCTCCCCTGAAGCTCTCCAAGGCCAAGGACAGCAGCATGGTAGCAGGGCCTATCTATAAAATGAGAATAAACGGTGCTTTGGAGTGGCTCAAAATGTTCACTTGCACTCAGCAACTCTTCTTCCACCTGAGAGCACGGCTGTACAAAAGTATTCCCACAGGAAAGCACCTCTGACAGTACCTGTGAATTAGAGTATACACACTTGAAAGCCCACATTTCTGCACTGGCTGCATCTTCTCCTAAAAGCATTTGGAACATTTTGGGGCTTTCTCAATAGACCTAGTATTAGATGAGGTCTTCTTCAACATTAAATAACAGTATCAAATGTCTGCACAGAGAAAATGCTCTTACACAATCCCCAGCATCTTTCCCTGATGCTCAGAAGGCAGGATGCTACCTTGTCTGAGTGATTGCCTGTTTGACACACACACCACCTGTGGGAAACACAAGGATTTTAATGGATCTTTGTGCCTTAATCAGGCCAGAATGACATGAAATACCAAAACTTTGATGCTTTAAGTCTGGAATAGTGAGTATGAATGGTCAGTGCAGCTGTGCCATATGACTAGCTAGGAATTTCATCCCTCACGGTGTATTTGTTGTCCTCCTTTTGCTTTTCCTGTCCATCCAGCTCCTCTCTTGTCTCCCCCACTTTTCAGGATATGTTTGTTAAGCTCCCTTGGGTGACCAGTCTCATTACCCATTTCTCCAGCACCTAGTGAAAATAAGCACAGAAGGTTGGCCAATGTATCTATCATGACTAAAGTGAGCACAGCTAATATTTTTTTGTTTTGTTTTAACAAATAATATTTCTTTATTGTGCAATGAAAAGTAGACCTACTAAAACTCCAGTGGTTTTTTTTTTCACTGAGGACAGCAAATTTAGAAGGTGGAAAGGCCAAAATCCAACATGATTGCAGATTTCCACAGGTCATACCAGAGAAATAGCTGATATTTGTCCTATCCTATTTGTTTTGGCTCCGACTCTAGTTGTGCTTTCACTGGAGAGCATAGAGAAGACCTTTGTTAAGAGCAAAGTGTGTATGACTAAGGAAAGCAGTGGAAAAGTCTGACCTGCTGCTTGTGAAGTTACTGCTATCACATGGCCTTGACAAACATTTTAGCTGCTGTCTTACCTCACTGTAGTGAAACACAGCAGGGATGATGTCCTCTCTTACGGATCAAAGTCAGTGGAATTCCCTTTGAGCAAAAGTAGCAGCTGTTACTTGCATGAGGCTGAGGGATCACTTTAACCTGGAATTTCCCAGGACAAAACCCATAGCTGCTGGCAGGTATTTGTCAGCATGTGGCAGTCTGGCAAGCAGAGGAGCACAGTGCATAGTCCTGTAGTCTGGACACTGCTTGGAACAAAGTGGAGAAATCCTGAGCACTGACAGCCAGGAACTCTGCAGATGAGAGCAAGGCAAGTGAAAATTAGATCAGTTCAGGAAGAGGGACATCCTACCTCTTAAAATCAGAATTAATTCCTGCAGCATGTTGTAATTTCCAAAATATTAATGGTTATTGAAAGAATAAACCAATTTTTGGAGGGCACATCCAAAAGAATATGCTGAACAGAATGGTCTGGGTACAGCTTTTGCCTTTTCAAGCCTGTCAATATTTCTCTGGATGGCATTCCATTCTTCAGGGTGTCATCTGCAAACTTGCTGAGGGTGCACTCAATCCCTTCATCTATGTCATTGATGAAGATATTAAACAATGCTGGTCCCAGTATGGACCAGATTGTCCATATTGGGAACACTGAGGAACACTGCTTGTCACTGATCTCCATCAGGACACTGAGCCATTGACCACTGCCCTGGAATGCAATGATCCAATAAATTCCTCATCCACTGAACCAGTTCACCCATCAAACCTATCTCTCTCCAATTTAGAAAGATGGATGACTATGTCAAAAGCCTCACAGAATTCCAGATAGAGGACCTATGTAGTAAACAAGGTACTGCTGATGATTAGAACCAAAAATAAGACATTTTTAAAATATTGCTTTAAAATAATATGTTTCTATAAGTACATATTAACAATTCAATTCTGAACGTGTGATATTACTGGACTTAACAATTTTTGATGTGAATCTTTCACTAGGAAGAATTTCTCAGTAAAGCTATGCACTGCACAAGTGTCAGTTGAAAAGCAGCTCTCACAAAGAAAGGGAAGCCCCTGTGAGGCTGCTGATTTCAACTGGTGCAAGCATGATCTGTCTGCTCTCAGAACTAAACTTAGATTTGTAGCTGTTTTAAGCAGAGCCTCAGTGATTCACCTGTGTGATAAACACAAGTACACACAGTTTTCAGAATGGGTCAGGGTGGAAGGGACAGTGGCTCACCTGGCACAACCTCCCTGCTCAAACAGGGCCACCCCTGAGCACATGGCACAGGATTTCATCAGAACATTTTGGGAATTTCTCCAGTCAGGGAGGCTCCACAACCTCTCTGGGCAACCTTTCCAGTGCTCAGTCACTCACACAATAAAGAAGCTGTTCCTCCTGTCCAGGTGGAATTTCCTGTGCATCAGTTTCTGCCATTCCTCCTGTGCTATTGCTTGGCAGCTCCGAGCAGAGCCTGGCTCCATCCCCTGGCACCTCCCTTCAGATACTCCCAGCCATTGATGGGCTCCCCTCCCAGGGACTCTTCCCGAGGCTGAACAGGCCCAGCTCCCCCAGCCTTTCCTCATCACAGAGATGCTCCAGTGCCTCAGGCATCTTTGTTACCCTGCCCTGGAGCCACTCCAGCAGCTCCATGTCTCTCCTGTCCTGAGGAGCCCAGAACTGGACACAGCTCTGCAGATGTGCCTCAGTAGGGCTGGCCAGAGGGGCAGGGTCACCTCCCTCAGCCTGCTGGCAATGCCCTTCCTAATGCACCCCAGGATTCCATTGGCCTTCTTGGCCACCCAATGCAGATGACCCCCTGACTCTGTTCATTGTTACAGCTCTGGTAATTTCAATTTATTTTTTAAACATTCACATGGACCTGTTTAAGCCTCCCATTTTCCTCCAGTGTCTGCAAATACTTTTCCACTGCAGTTTTTCCAACAACTTCTTCCTAGATTGTCTAGTCAGCTTTCCTAAGATGTATGTCTTTTAGGGCTAAATTCTATCAGAAATTTTCTGTGTCTTTTCTTTTGGAAAAAATGCAGACTAACAAAAAATGGCTTGCGAATTAGATCTGTCATTATAATATCAGCTGATTAGCTGATATAGCAAGTCAACACTTATTTTAATAAGTGTTACTACATATATTGCTACATAATATATTGAGCATAAGCAACAAAGTTTTAACATAATTTTAATTAAACAGAGTAACTATTATTTTTAGCATCAAGTATTGGCAGGTGAGTTTATCAGCCTCTGTTTGGTGTGAGACTACATACCAGAAATTCTCTCAAAATATTTACACTTTCACTTACATTTTTTTTTCATTACTTGTCTTCTGTAACCATCTCAAAATTAGTTTCACCAGATCCCTGTAAAAGCGTACTAGTCAAATTTCATGTTACTTGACAGACAATGATTCAGCAGTAATGGCTTTTTTGCATACATGAAAATCAGTTTGTTGTTCCTGCCAAGCTAAACAAACTGTGGCCTCTCTCCAGAAAAAAAAAGAAAGGAACTCCTTATTTGAACCCAAGATGTTGTTGTAAGTTTATCTTAATGAGGTGGTTACAGTCTTCAGCACTCGTTTTTTAATTATTTGGAGGAATCCTCTTGGACTCAGTGAAATGGCATAGTAGGATATTTATCTGGGCTAGAAAAATCCAATTATCAGAAACAAGTGGGCAGCTTTTCTAAACAACATCCATTACATTCTAAAGGATCCCAGTTTTAATTAAAAGAAACAAAGCCCTGGTGTTCTGAGTACAAAGAATAACTACAAACTTTCCAGTCTGGTTCAGGATCAGCAGCCAGTTCTGTCTTCCCCTGGCTTTATCTATATTCAGAGTCACACCAATTTAACTCCCAAGCAGTTTTTAATCACAGTTAATGAAATAGATGCTAACTGCTGCAGAAATGCATTTAATTTGATTTAAATAAGGTTTATAGCAGCCTAGTTAATTGAGTTTATCACTATCTTCAACTGGTGTATATAACTTTTAAAATTGAATAAAAAGTGTCTTCAGATTAAAAGACTACGTTTAAATTCTACAACATAATATTGAAGGTAAATATTCCCTGTGCTAGGGACCTCCAGTTTTGGGAGAAGATTTAGACAGCCAGAATCACCATGGAAAGACCAAAAGAAGAACTCCACAAATCACCAGCTTGGGGCTGGGGATCATCAGGACCTAGGTTTGCACTGAGAGTTGCCCTTTGCACTGTGAAACCATAGCTGGACAGGAATTTAATGTGCTGTTAATATAATCAGCATGAGCTTCAGTGAGTAACAAATAAAAGAGCTACAATGTGTATGAAAAGGACTGGATAAAATATTAAATGAAACCAGCGTGCCATGACAGCATAGCAGCAAAACCAATTATTTTCAAACGCTGACAGGCATTTCTGTTTTATACACCAGAAAAATAAATTAAGATATGTGCACATTAAATTATACCTGGCACTAAGGAGATATAGTTCCTACCCAAAGGAACAAGAGTTCTAAATAAACTTTCTAAATTGCAAAAGGAAAAATTCACTCATTTATAAAAGAATAGTTCAAAGTGATGAACTGTCCTAATGGTGATAGGATGCCTTATTCTAATGGGTATATTCTTCTGCTAAAACAGAAAAATAATTTCCTTATCCCAGATGCAAACAAATCTCATATTTTTGAAATTTTTAACTATATTACTTATTCTATCACAGCATGTTGATAATGTATCCTCAAACTCAGCTAAACACATCTACCCACAAACAAACAGAGATCTTTTTAATAAGGATATCTATTTAAAATTAGTGCCGTGGGTCATGAAAACCTAATCTGTTTTTAAAGAAAATTATAATCTGATATGATTAACAATATTTTTGCCCTTGCCTTTTCAGCCACAAATGAATCTCAAATTATTTTGCCTGTATTTGGGAGTTCCCCTTTATGAGGAACTCTGCGCATTCCTTCACATAACCCATTGGCATTGAAGCCAAGATACTATTCATTATTTTAAGAATCCAGCTGATAGGACAAAAATCCTACAGCAATATAGAATACAAGTAATTGCATTGAAAGAAGTTGCACAAATGAATGACTGAGGAGTTTCATTTAGCAAAATTAGTGTGTCCAGAGACTTCACCAGCCCCACTGCCAGGGGCTAGCAGTACCACCCATCCATAGCCTAGGTCACAGGGGAAGCAGCTCCTATTTTATTTTGGAGCTCAGATCCCCTAAGGACCCACACTGAATGTTTTCAGATGCTGCTGGGCTTCATTCTAGGAAAAAACAACTCATTCCATTGGTGACAAAGCCCAAAACTTTTTCTCTGAAAACCAGCAACAGTGCATATTAGTTAGCTAACTATATTAATTAGTAACTCCTAAAAGACATCCTTCAGTCTCATCTCCCACCAGGCTGAAAAGAACACACCTCTTCCTGTGTCACTCACCCCACACCATGAGGAGGGTGGCCTGAGTGTTTTGTCCCAAGATGACATATAGCTTTTACAGGACTTCCAATTCCTCCAAAGTAACTGAAAGCTGCATTTCCCTGCAGTATTAAACTTTGACTTGATTAGGAAGTGTAAATGTCACAGGTAAGATCCAAGTTGGTGTCAGCTGGAGTAGGCCCACGTATGACAGGGAAGAAGATCTGCTGATGTACATCAGCTGAGCATCTGACCGAGCTTCCATGTCATGGCAGGGATACATCTTCTTTTTATCTTTCTTTTTGTTCCTTCCTTCCTTCCTTCCTTCCTTCCTTCCTTCCTTCCTTCCTTCCTTCCTTCCTTCCTTCCTTCTTCTTCTTTCTTGCTCTTCTTCTCTCTTTTCATCTCTCCCCCTTTCTCTATTTCTCTCTCCTTCTCTCTCTTTATTTTAATCTCTCTCTCTTTCCTGCATTTTCTCTCCTCTTTTCTCGCTTTCTTTCCTTTCTTGCTCTCTTTCTTTCTCTATACACAACTGATATTGGGCTGTTTTCTGACTTCTGCAATGGCACTGCAGGAGTTGGCACTGCAGATCAGAACAATGTACCAAGTCCACTCCCCTTTCCCGACCGCTGTCAACACCAGGTGTTGTAGAGGACCAGGAAGGAGGCAAGCTCAGCAGTTCCCACCACGCCGTGGAGCCCTCAGTTGTGAATGCAGCGAAGAGAGAGGACACAGACCCCCTGCACACAGACTATTTCAGCTCTCTGAAATATTTACTTTTCTTAGGTAAGTATCTGATTTGATTCTGGATTTTACTAATTCTGTCTATCAATTGTATTCTTAGAGTACTCTACGAAACTGACATTCATTTTAGTGTTTCTTGTATGTATGCTCTGTGAAAGTAGTGATCAAATGAAATTTTAAATTATCTTCATGTCATTATCCTTTTAAGAAAAGATGCTGAACTGATGTCTAAACCATACTTGACTGCATGTATCTGTAGCATTTCACCTTGCATACACCTTCTCTTCAAACCTTAAGCAATATAGTCATCTCTACTTTTCTTTCATGTGAAAGACTTTTAATTCCCTTACCATTATTCTTAATTTATGTCTTATATTCTAACTGAGACTGTTGTTACTGAACTAGCTATTCCTAGTTCTTTCCCTTGATTTTTTTCTTCTTAGTTCTATTTTTTAAAAATCCACAAAAAAAATTCTAAAATAACTAATTACATGAAAGTGAGTGTAATGCAGAGACTGTTACTCTCTGGAGCAATTTACATAGCTTGAACAAGTTAGCATTTTCTGAGAATACACTTTGAAGCAGCTAAGTTTCATGGGAAAATGGAAAGAACTTAATTACACTGGAATACAATGCTATGTTGTCACCCTCACCATCATACTTAATAGCAGGAAACTCTTTGCTAGTTTTCATCTTAGAAATAATTGAAGTGTTACATCACTTTTAGATACAAGCAATTTTTTTAACTCCTTGTTTATAAAAAAAATACAAACTCAAGTCTAACAGTTTGGAAAAGATTTGAGAATACTTATTACAGCTGGGAAACAGTTTGGAAAATTTGCTTTCCAAAGAAAGCTGAAGCTGAGCTTGACTAAATTATTTTTAGGATGCAAGAGATATAAAACCAACACTTAGTATTCATTGTGAAGGCAACTGTGCTTTCATTTTTCCTGTCCAGTGAAGGAATTTAGAAACCATTAATTAGAATATTTCTAGTCTTATTTCTCCAGTGTCATAAGCACGTAATTTAAGAACTACATTAAGACAACAAAAAACAAGTAATTCCTACAGTATGGATTGCAGATGATTCAGAAGGATATGGAAAGTCATATCCACCTTGTGCTTTTAGATAAAAGCATGCTGACAAAATACTTCCTCTCTTTTACTCCCACAACATTTTTGTAGCATGCAGAAGCCTTTAATAAGAAAAATAAAATCCTTGAGAAGCACTGAGTTCCCCCAAAACACCTATTTTGACAAAGAGAAGTTGTCATGACAACGTTACCACCAGAATGCTTTATGCTCTCCTCAGGCTCTTGTGACTTTCCCAATAATAGGAAAGCTCAGCACCACCTCATTGGATAATGAAAGATCACCGTGGCCACTTGAAGAGTTAGGCTGAGTAATCACCTGAGAAAAGGACAGCTTGTGTTTGAACCTTTCCTCCACAGAAAGCAGTGTGATTTTTCAGTGTTTTGATGAAGATGATGATGATGATGATTATTACTACTATTGTTTCATTCACATCTTACCCATGCTTAGATGTGCTGCAGGGGAAAGATCCCACAGCAGGGGAGCCAATGAAGGAAAAGAGCCAAGGTGTCCCCTCCATCTCCTTGCCTGTCGCAGTCACCTGCATCCCAGGGCAGGCATTTCAGAGTGACCCAGCTGGTGTCTGCTCTTGAACTGCACCCAAATTTCAGAGAAGCCCAAAACCTTCACTCCCTTTGTTTAGAAGACAGCAGTGAGGTTTCCTAGCTGCAGGAACACCCAAACAATAAGGCTGGCTAATGCACATACAGCATATTTAATTTCCCGTGGGAGTGTTGCTGCTTAAGGGAGCACTACACAGGCAGATATGGCAGAGGTATTCCCAGGGCTTATTTAATTTAATTACAGTGCCTCATTACTGACAAACATCCATTCCATTCCATGAAAGGTGTAGGCTATTTTATAGAGGGCCTTGTGGCTCCCATTTATTTTCTCCTGAGTTTGATCTTGCTAGGTATTTGAACTAGATGCCATCAGGCAGCAACAAATGCCATTATAACATAATAAAGGAAGAAGGTTAAGCAGGCTGTGGAAAATTTCTGAAACAGAACTTTAGCTGAAGAGCAAAATGGAAAGAATAAAGTGTACAAGGTGTAGATGTAGCCATCTCTCCATATATATGTGTGTATAGACAGACATAACCTATATATATGGACAAATTCAATAACTAAACATAATTTATTTTTATGTCTTCCTACGTCAGAGCTGGGTTTTCTTAAAGCACTTTGTAAGACCACAATGGTCTTTTTCTTCAAGACCTTCTTTTCACAAATGGACCATGCCACTGTGTGAAACTTAAAATTAGGGGTAGGAGAACTCTTCCAAGAGGTCACAAGCCTATATTCACTGCTCTAGGGTCCCTGGTAGGGAGCAGTAGCGATGGACTATTTACTGCCATGCTTGTTTCTGATCACTGTTATATGATCAGGCAGTTCACAGTGTCATTGTTCAATATGATAAATTTGGGGATAAAATGTGTACCTGCAATTTTACTCACTTTATCCTTCCCTGTGGGTCTTGTGTGGCAGTGAAAATTCCAGGTTTGTGAATACTAGCTTGTTTCCAGCCATGCTCAAACACTGTGCTCACATTCCCAAGACCACAACAGAGGCCCAGCTGAACTGACCAAAGCTCATGAGGATGATAAACCCTGGTCTGCCACTTGTTAGGATTTCCTGCCTCTTCTGCTAAACATGATGGAAGTGAAACAAGGAAGCACTGCAAGACAGAGAAAAAATAAAACCACAGGTATGGCCAACCTGCAGCCTACAGGTGATACGAGAAGGCCTTCTGTCAGATGTGCTGTTAGTAGTGACAAGAATAAATATCAGAAGGAGTGTTTTGGATTTAGCAGTTGTAATTAAAAGCAGCAGGCTGCAGTAGTAGCAGCAATGCTGTGATTTCCCCTAGCACATTGTCAGTGTGCACACTGAGCTAATGAAGTACTCCACATGTTTTATCACTGTCAGCAGAGGCAGGCAATGGAGGAGCAATCTGGACAATAGGATTATTGCTGAATGGGATGAAGAGGTTTGGTACAACAAGTGAGGATTTCAGTAGAGTATTTGGTGTGTCACATGAGTCTTACCAAAAGCTGTAGGTGAGCAAGTTTGAGTATATATATGGCAAGGTAGGTTAAAACTAACTGAACGTGATTGAACTGGATGTTTTACACACATAACAGGACAGGCCCAGAGAGGCTGGAAGAGAGAGGAGGAAGCAGCCAGTAGCCAGGAGCAGGCACTGCCCACAGCAGCACACGAGTGCCACTGAGTGTGTCCTGTTTGGATCACACAGCCACAGACACCACGGTGTCTGAGGGATGCCCAGGAAAGCAAGGGGCTGATCCAGATCAGCTATGAGGGCAGAATGAGTCGGACCTCACTGGTGTCAGTGAACACAGCAGACACCACGGAGAGGGGGAAATAAGGAAGCCTCCTGAACTGAACAGTCCCCTACAACTGATTCTCACCTGATTTTTGTGTGGGAAATCCCTGTGTCCTATGTCAAGGGAATGAGAAAGCGATTTTCCACATTTGGATTTCAGAGCTGGTGTACAAGACAATGCCCTGGTCTCTGTATCAGTAGCATGGAAATGTGAGAGGAATCTGTGCTTCCAGCAGATTTTGTTCAATACACAGGGAGCTCTGCAATCCCTGGCACTGCTCTTTTGCAAGGTGTTTCATGGCATACACCTCACACCGCAGCACCTCAGGGACTATCTCACAGTGGGTGTAAAACACCTGCTTATCCAATGGCAGCTGGTGCCTTTCTTCTTACACACCTTTTACATCCTGACAGGCCACCTCCTGCCACACCTTCTGGCTCTCTCCAGTTACAAGGTGGCCATCCAGCTGACAGACAGCTCACCTCTTGTGTGTCACTGTGTGAGGCAGCAAAGTTGGAAGCAAAAAAGGGCAAGTTTCTCATATGGGAGCAGAGTGATGTAGGGATTAAGCAAAGTGTTGAGGTTAAAGTCATGTCAGCACTCAGAATAGGACTCCAGATTTGGTTAGAACTCAGCGAAAAAAAGAGAATTTATGCCCTTTTGAAGAAGAGGCAGGCAACCCAAGAGGACTACAAGGATGTTGGCAGATTATGCAGGAAAAATTAAGAAGGACCAAAGATGAACTAGGATTTAATTTGGCTTCTGCTATAAAAGACAATTAAACATGTTTCTATAAATACATCAGCAACAAAATGAGGACCAAGGAGAATCTCAATCCTTTACTGGATGAAAGAGGAAACACAGTGACAAAGGATGAGAAAAAAAGCTGACGTATTTATTGCTTTCTTTGCCTCAGTCATTAATGGTGGGGACTACCCTGTTGTACAAAGGGTACCCAGCCCCTTGAACTGGAAAACAGTGATGGGGAGCAGAATGAAACCCCCCGTAACTCAAGGGGAAATGGTCAGTGGCCTGCTACACCACTCAGAAATGAAAAAGCCTACAGGGTCAGATGGGATCCACCCAGGGGTACTTAGGGAGAAACTGCTGAGTGAAAACCTGTCAGGATGGCTGTGCCTAGAGAGTGATGGGGAATGTAGTTACATCCAGCTGGTGGCTGGTCACAAGTGATGCTCCACAGGGCTCAGTGTTTGACCCAGTCTGGTTTAATGCCTTTATCAACAACCTGACAAGGGAATCTAGGGCAGCCACAGTCACTTTCCAAAGAACAACAGGTTTTTTGGCAGTGGAGGATGAACTATATGTCAGCTATACAGGGTGAAACTGAAGATGGGAGATTTCACTTCTATTCTGGGGAAGCAGAGGTATAAAGGACACTGGGAGGAGTTGGGGCTCCTCTCAAACAGCACTGGGGAACAAATCTACCACCAGCAGACACCTTCATGGGTATTTCACCCTGGCAGCTTATGCACCCCTTTCCTGAAAGTCAGAAGCAGATGTACTTGCCTCATCCTTTTCCTGGCTTTCTGGAAAGTTTTGGATGAGCTCTGCCCTGGCAAACCCATTGCTCACAGTCAGTAAAAAGTTTTCAACTACATAAACAATATGCCCTGCTCTCTGAGTCATTAGCACCACCAACTTTAGGAGTTGAGTAAGTCATTAGTTTCTTCCAGAAATATAATTTTCCTTTGGTAGTTTTCCAGTCTAATGTTGCCAAAGCCTTCCTGGATGGTACAGGTAATACCCTTTCTCTTTTATGTTCATTTTAAGTTCCCAGAATAAGCTGTTAGCCAGGTATGTCTCCCTGGGCATGACACCAGTCAGCAGGATCAAAACTTGCTCAGATTCTATTTCCTCCCACAAAGCCTAGCTCTAATTCTCAAGAAAAAAAAAAAAAAAAAAAGCTGTTGTCCAATTTACAGCATATTTTCTCATCCTTAAACAGCTGGAACATCAAGTCCTTCTGCAAAACTCACACCACTACAAACCAGTGAAACATAATTAAATAATAGTTCCAGTCCAGCAAACAGTTCCAGCAAACAGGCATCTAGAGCACAGAACCATTTTTCCCTCTAGAGCATTTGTCCTCTTCACTGATTGGGCAGGTTTTGGGAATTCCAGTCATTTTTAAAAAGTCACACACAGAAATATGTGAAATGATCTGAAAAACACATAATGTTTTGTTAATATAGCACATTCTTAGTGGTCTTAAAAAACTGACACTATTTTTTTAAAGACTGTCCCCAAACAATTCTTCAGCTTGTCTTGGCCCTAGATAAGACAGGCAAAATGGGAAAACCTGATTTCCTTTCTTGTTACATTTTTTTAAGCAGTATTTGAAAATTTGGCTTCCTAAATACTTTCCTTTCACTCACCACAATCTTCCTTTTTTTTTACTTCTTCTTACTAACACTGTCTTGTTAGAGATGGAGCTGAGTTTTGCTCTTGAAATCAAAGGCAGGACCGATAGATAAGGAAAAAGGTACTGAATGTCAGTGTTCAAATACTCCTCCTAACAAAACATGTCTCTTACCCAGTTAAAAGAGATCATGGTCACACATGGGTCATACCTGGCTTCCACTGTAGTTTGTGGGAATTAATTCTCTCAAATTTTCTCTTCGTTGGTTCTGGTTCTGTAATAACTAGATTTCATTTCATTTCCATGGATATGAGGATTTACCCCAAGTGACTTGCAAAGGATTGGAAAATAAGCTCATGGAATATAACAAAATTGGAAATGCATGCATTCTGAGTACAGTTCTTTCCATGAAATTTCATCCCAAATGCCAGTCCAAACCTGCCATTACAATTTCTTACATAAATGACATTTAAGAGCATGAGCATTAATGGGAAAGTTACGGTCACATTAAGGCACACCACTTACAGTCACACTCACTTTCTCACCAAAAGAACCTAAAGCATGTTTTAAACAGACATATCACTGTTTCCTCACATCATATATTTAATTAGAACAGATAAATCAAATCACTTCCTTTGCCTGTACACATAAAATCCCAGTGTAATTACAGAAGAGAAGGCCATCCTGCAGGCCATTTTGTGGCATTATAAATGTGCTGATTCACCTGATCTTGAGCCAAGCTCCACTTTAATCTTCCGAGTCTTGTTTTAGTTTGAGGAACAGCCAAACACACCCAGTTTGGCTGTAGAGATTAGGTTTCCCACTATTCAGTAAAACAGACAAATGAAGTAGTTACTTTTCTGAGATAGGTTTGGGGGGTTTTTTGATAGTATATTGTAATCCATAAGATCCATAAGGATTTAATGAAAAAAGAGAAGAGGAGAGGGGGAAGGGAAGATTGATAGGCAATTTCTATTATGCATTTATTAATTAACAGGCACAGAATTTTTCTTTGGTTCAAGAAACACTGTTGCTTTAGTTGCTACACAGTGCCCCGCAGCCCTCAGTGCACAGTGATCCTGATCTATGTTAGTTCAAATAACAACGGTAGCAGGAATAGGGGCAATGATGATGATTGTCTTGATGATAACAACAACTTTCAGCTGTGACTGCAAACAGTGTCCCAACAACTAGTGACCAACAGACCTGATCCTGGTGTCAAATGCCCATCCCAAACCCAGACAGAAGAGCTGCAGACAGCAGGTGGTAATACAGCTGGCTTTCTGGAACAGCAGGACCTGTGCACTCTTGTCCAGCGACTGAGATCTTTTATTCCCACCTGGGCTTGAGCAATGGTCTGTCCCTGGCAGAAACATCCAGCTTTGGCATGGGGACTCCAGGTGCTGGAAACTTTCTCAACTAATCCCATTTCAGCAGCTAATTGTGCCCAGTGTTAAATCTGGCAAGTTTCAACTTTGAGAAACTATATCTTGTCTTCCTTTATCTGTTAGATTAAAGAGCCCCACAGTTTCAGCTATCGTCCCCTCCACCCCTCCGCTTCACATACACACTCAGACTCTGATTGAATTCCCTCTTCCCTTTCTCTGCAATTAGTTAAATGTTCTGTGCCCATCAGCCTTCCCTTCCCCAAATCCCTGCTCTCTCCCAGTTCTTTGCAGTTGGCTGCAGCCCAGTGGCAGGCGCTGATGGCCTGGAGAATCTATCTCCTCTCCCATCCCACAGTCCTGGTGCTGGGGTGCTCAGCATTCTGTGGCCCCCAATACATCCCCTTAGGCAAGGCACCCTTGGCACGCATACCCTTAGGTACCAGCCTCCTGAGCACCCACAGAAGTGTTACAGACCCCTTGGTCTAGGCTTTCTCTTGCTTGCTCCTATCACAATGAAGGAGCCAGTGTGATTTTTCCCCTCTGGCCTTCCTTAGCGGTTAATTCCCATTCCTCTGATTTTTGTGCCATCTGCAACTGTGTCCTCGGTCAGCCAGAATCCTCTGTTTCTTTCTCAACACTGGTGAATTCTAGACAGGCTTTTCATGTGACTCATTCCCCATGAAACACATTTTACCAAAATCTCCTGTGGACTGGTATTTCCTCACTAACTCTGTGATTCCTTCAGACTTTCAGTTAAAGCAGCTGATGATTTCTTGACCGCTGTCTTTTAGGCAGTGACTGCAACAGGAACAGAGTCACTCTTCCAGGGATTAGGTCTGCCTCTGATTTCTTACAAGCACTTTTGCTTTACCCAGAAACATTTTTCTTCTTTTAATCAGACATTGAATCTTGGAATCCAGTCTTTGCCAGGAAATTTTCTTCAGCAGAAGATGGTGTACATGTGAGTGCCATAGGGTCAGCAAGTTTCCACTGTACTTGGGTGAACCAACAGGGAGGTGCTTTAGAGTGAAGCCACATCAGACTTTGCAGACAGTCTTTTTATCTATTTTCTATAACTCTTATATCCAGAGACTGTCCCAAGGCTTCAATGATCAGTTCTATGGTTTTGCTTCTTATTTATTGGAGTTCACATTTTTTTTTTTCCTGATCAGACACAAGCCTCAACCATAGTAGAAAAGCAGACAGACCTGTGAAACTCAGAAGGAAATCCTGACTGAACGAAACAAATCAGAAGTATCAGAAAGAGTAATCAAAAAGAAAATTTTTATGTTTACGGATGATATTGCCTTTTGCTGCCAAAAGGAAGAGACAGACTAGAAATTGCTAAAGTTCATTAAATCTTATTATCCTGTATATTCAGTGGTGAACACTGAGGAATTGCAGTGCCAACTTATGCCAGGGGACCGGCTATCTTCCAGACTCACTCACAGGACCAAGGTGAGCACTGACTTTCTAGCCAATGTAGTCACTCTACGCGAGGAATTTAGAGTTCAGAGACAGTGAACTGGAGCTTGCCTGGGAGATAAAGCTGACCACCATGCAATTTCAGAACTGACAGATGGTGAAGGCTCCCTTTGCTTCTGCTGAAGGCTGTCTAACCACACAATTGTACTACAGCAAGGGCACTGAGGATGCAGAGTACAAAGTAGTAATACAAAGCAAACACAAGAGTATTTGCTGACAGTGGCACCAAATTATGTCTTTGCTGCCATAACAGGCACACAAAGGAAGGCAAAACCAAAACAGAAATTCTCTGCAGCACACAGAAAGAGGCCACTCAGTCTTGGGAGCAAGTGGATAGTGAATGATGAATGAACATGTAAAAATCACATTTCTGCAGGTTTCTAGCCTGAAGACCTGCAGTCAATATCCTCATTTCCTCAATGAACAACTTCCTCCTCTGGCCGTGACCTTACATTTGAGATATAAGTTGCCACCATTTCAGTGTTCCTAAACCTACAATGAATCAAAAGCAAACATCACAGACATGAACACATCCTGTACTGCCTGGTTGTTGAAGTGATAAAGAAACCTCTTTCTTTGCCAGTATCCCATGCATGTTGGAACTCAGTAAGAGAATGTTTTGATCTACCAGCCTGCTATGTTGACATACTGAAACAAAAAGTGCTTCCACTGAGCCAAAACCACATATCTTGGCAATCTGCAGCCTGAAAGACAACAAAGACGTAGTATAAAAACTTGGCAACTGTCCTGGCACGCTACACCTTGGGATTAGCGAGTCAGTCACGCTATGCTGGCTCTGGTTTTACCATAATGCAAGAACACAATGGGAAATTCTCAAGTGTTGGTCCTCAACACATCGTCTCTGCTGGCTTTCAGGAGCTGCTTCAGAAGCAAGGTAAATCCCTGAGCTAGGAAGTTATGCTCCTTTCCATAATCCCCTCCTGGTGAATGAAAGGTGTTAAATGGAGGAACACTGCTTACTGCAACTCCCTTTCTCCTACTTGCCCATTCTCTACTGCATTTTTTAAGACCTGCACCATGAATATAACACTTGCACATCCTTTTTTCAGATGTCTGTAAACAAACACATCAAGAGATGAGATACCAGATTCGGCCAGGCATCCTGAAGGCAGATTACCAGAGGTCTTTATGCTTGGTGAAAAGACTGCAGTGGCATGTTTCTAGTAGAATACTAGGCTGGAGGAGAGTGAAGGAGAGAAAATGAGAACAACTTTGGGCTATTAGGAGGGTTTAGGGCAATTTCCAGTAGAGGCATTCATCAAATGTAATGTCATGTGGATTGACTGCAATACCCAAATTAAACAGCCCTCATGCTAATTGCATAGACAGGGAACTAGTGAACACTTGGGTTAGTTTTATTAACTCTAACACAATGCTAAAAATGCCTGAGCTATGTTAATCTCTGCCACTTCAAGATCTGGCCTTACTCTGCAGAATATGTCTGTGAAAACATTAAACTGGTGTTTGAGGACTTAAGAAAATATAAAGAATCTACTGTAAAAGTCTTATAACACCATGAATTTCACCTCTTTGGGCTAAAACCAGTGAATAAATGGTGTGCCATTTATAATGGTGCTGTTAGATGCAAAAATCGGTTGTTTCACTGCAGATGAAAAAAGGAAAGAAGAGTTTATAGGAAAGTCAGGTAAGTAAACATGATGCATACCAGGAAAAATAACAGAAACATTCTGAGATCATGTCTAGTAGGCATATGGAAAAATACAGCATGTTGTTGAAAAGCTGTAGGGCTTCTGCAAAGTGAAGTCATATGTCACAAATGTCCTAGAGTTATCTGAAGGCAACAAATGCACAAACAAATCAGATCTCACTCATATTCTCTAGCTGGGTTTCTAGAAAGCATTTGAAGTGGCTCATTCACAGGAGACTCTTAGAGAAGTTAAACCAATCTAGAAAATGAGAGAAAGAGACTTTTCAGATGGAAAAATGCTGTTAGAAGTTAAGGATTAACAGTGGGAATAATGTGCTGGTTATAAAGATACGTGTCTTCTTTTCTGCCACACCCAAAGTATACTCACAGCTTCCTCCCCTCACCTTGAAAACTGAGATCAGTCAGCCACAGTTTTTTTCATTTATTTTTTCCTTTTGGAAAATAAGATTCTGTTCATAACTTGAGAATATAGTACTGTAGATATTTTCCCTTTCCAGTGTCAATTAAGAGGGAAACACTGGCACCAGTGAAGAAGGGAAGAAGAGTGCCCATTCTGGTGACAGAAGATGAGACACCGTTTGACAAGGACTTGATAAACAGTAAACAAGTGATTCTACATTCAATACCAGCAAGAGTATTGAATATACCAGAAGAAGCAACTATAAAATCAGTTTGGAATTACTTAGAAGACATCAGCAAGACTGAAAATAATCAGCATGGGGATCTGACTTGGTGGATAAGTAGAAGCATTAGATCCAGATATTTCTTGACTTCAGCAAGGTTTTAAGTAGCATCATATGATACACACACATATGATTCATGGACATTGGTAAAAATACAATGCACCCAGCTGGTTGGAAATACAGATTGAAGGAGCACATCTCAAGAATTTGGTGTCCATCTTTATATGTGCTCCTGCAAGGGCCTTTTCTGAGCAAAGTAATCAACAGTCCAGTGAACAGCTGAGAGGACAGAGAAGTGTGGGCTGATATGTGACAGAGCATTCTGGACCAGAATTCAAGCTAACTGTGAGGAATCACAAAGAGCAAACCCCAAATAAGGATGACATTCAGATAAGACAGTGCATGGTGCAACACTTGGGAAAGAAAAATCAAGCATGCAAATAAGTGCTTGGTCAAAAAGGGAGGCTGGGGTTTGAGGCTGATGCTAAGCAGAATATGAAGTAATAATTTAATGCTGTTAATTCATCCCAGCTGTACTCATAGCAGTATCACGCATATCTCACAGGAGATAATGACAGCTCTCTTCTCTTTCCCAGGAAAGACCTCAAATGCCACATTGTGTTTGGTTATAAAAGATGTGGACAAAGTGGAGAGAGAGAGTCTGGGTTACAAGACATTAAAGCATTGACTATGAGAGAAGATTGCTCTTGCTTACCCCAGGCACAAGCAGTTTTGGGGAGGGTGATAGACAGCAATTTTCTGATGGATTGCTCTAAAGGTTATTTGAGAGAAGACTGTGATAAACTTGTGTCCACAGTTACTTAGAGAAAATAAAAAAGAATTATATAAATTTGCAGAAAATTTAATTTAATTTATATTTTGGGGAAAACCCCACCTTTTTGATTGGAGTCCTGAAATAGCAGAATAGGCTCATTAGATATGCTGAAAGTTTGTAGAAACCCACTGGATAAGCCCTTTTAGGTAATGCTTAAGTGCAGTTCCTCCTTTCTCGATAAAAGGGTTTTACATAAATCTTCTCTAATGGCTCTTCCAGACACTGTCTTCTGAGTCTACAATTTCATTTTTAAGTGGCAAATCTTTGAAGTTACATATATATAAAAAATTCACCAAGTTTTATTCACACTGAGATTTAGTCAGCTTTATATTCAGTAATAGCTGGCCTGCATATTGCACACTTTATTGGTATATGTATGACTGTTATGATATCTGCTGTTTTCAGCTCTGCCAAAGAACATGCTGACCTTATATGCTTTACCAACAATTTTTCTACCATCCACCAGTAAATGAGCAAACAAATGTGAAAGGTGATGATTCTACAGTATCTGCTGTCCGTACTGTGATACTGCCTACAGGCTATAACTGAAAATCCACTGAATGAGTACAGCCCAAGTGAATCACTGTTACGAGGCACTCAGTACATTTACAGCTCCATGCACCCCTATAAAATCCCATCTTGGTTGCCAAGAATATGTCTCTAAGATTTAAAGAATTTTTTTTTTAACTGCTCAAGAGGAACAATAGTCTGATGAAAATTAATACATTGACATGAAGTTTTGCTCAGGATTTTGTGAAAACTGGTAAGAAACCTGTTGATATACTGTGTGGCATCTTTAAAGGACAGAATATGCTGAATACAAATAGGAAACAGATGTCTTCTAAGTGAAAAGATAAATTCAAATTTCAGTCATTACATGCTAACTTTTTCTCTTCCCTCATTATTTTCAGTTTTTTATTTTCTTTTTTAAGTGACACTGATTTTGTTATAAGTGGATTGCTTTTGTTACTGATTGGATTGCTACAGAATATTTTGTGAAAGTCGGGGTTGGTTTTTTTCCCCAGAAGTAAATGTGAAGTTCTCATTTAGTGAAAATATAACCTTGCAGTATAAAAGAAAGCTTCTTAGGTTTTTAGAACACTTAACTACCCTAATGACCATCTGTACACAGGCTGTGTGTCAACTACTACCATCACTATTTTTTCACCCAACACAGACTTTCTGGTTTTCTTCACAGGCCAGACTTTGTAGAACAGGGCACAGAGTTATTACCTGTAGTGTCTCTGCTTGTCCTGTGTCAGATCTTGAAAAAAATGGAACATCACTTCATTCACAGACCTTAAACATTGGCCACAGTTAGGAGGTGGCATCCAGAGAATAAAGTGCTGCTCTCACATGAGCTTACAGTAATAGAAGGAAGAAAAAGCCTACAATTGAAGGAAAACAATTTAGAGTACCTTTCAGATAAAAACTGACATGCATGATAGAATTAGAGGATTCAAGAACAATAGAGGCACAAAACTAGAGTGAAAATAATGAGAAAACAACCAGAACAACCAGTAATGTATGGTAAAATCATTTCTTTCATTGCTGTTCTGATTGTCCTGGAGCAGAAATCTTCCACCAAAGTGTGGTGTTATAATGTCAGTCAGGCCTGGCCTAACACCTCCTTGATTTAATGTGCTACAGGAGACAGCAACAGCAATTTTCAGCTGACTGCTATGGAAACATAGCTATTTTTCATGCAGATGTGTTCAGATGTGAAATTTATGGGTTTAAGTGGAACAGATCCGAAATTCAATGTCTTTTCACGGTATAAAATCTTCTGTCTCATTTTGGCTACACTTGTCATTTGGAGATTTTGTATTAATCTCACCCTGTAAACCAGAGCAACATTACTGAATGTGAAGCTGACAGAACCATCCAAGCAGCAAGGGTTGTCATGAAAACCCAGACAATCACATTTTGAGCAGTCTTGCTTTATTTCATCATTTTTGGCTAAAGAGGTCAGGTGGGTAGCTAAAAACTTGCTGGTCTCATGGCCTCTTGTCTGCAGACACTTTCCAGAGAAGAGGAATTGTGTTTGCATTTCAGTTTGATCGTGCACCCTCCAACTCAAGCTATCAGCCTGTTCACAAGTTGTGCAAATACATTCTTGTCCATGAAACATCTACAGAGCTGTGTGTTATGAATGAGTAACACTATTTCATCTCTGAGTTCATTCAGGATGTGGCATGAGTGTCTTTATGAGCTAGTTTTGTGCCCTTATTTTCTCTTGAAAATGTCTGAAATCATGTTAATGTTTTAGCACATTCTGCCTCTGAATAGAACATATTTTAAGATACGATGTGCAAATCTGCCATGTGTCCTACAGCCCCAAAGAAAGTACTCGAAAAGGAAAAGATGAGCAGAGACGGCTTTGACTTGTCCTTGTACCTTTTGAAGTTGGTCCAGCAGTCCAAGTAAATCCCCACAGGAACTGCAAATTGTCCTAGAGCTTGCAAAGAGCAGCATTTCTGGGCAGAGGCGCCTCTACATGACTTTACCACCTCCTGGTGGTCAGTAAAGCAGTCCTGTTTCTGGCGCATTTCTCATGGCCTGTTGGGGAGAGTTTATTAGATGACTCTTCCTTGCCATCTTAATTCCTGACCTGAAGTGTCATCCCTCTTCATTTTCAAAGCCATAAGACCCCTTTCATAAATCTCTGTCCCTTTCACCCAGAAGGTAAACAGGTTCTTCAGTTTTTGGGTAATACAACTGTGAAGGTGAGTATTTTAGTCCAGTATACATAAGTGTATAGCAAAATGATGTGCATTTCCTGTCAGATGATTGGAATAAAAAAGATGGTGTCTTTTGGACAGCCAACTACGTCAGAGATGTATTCACATAATAATCTGATAATGTTTCTCATAGTAGACCAAGTATTCAATCATGTGTTTCTTCTATTTAAACTCAGAGTCTTCATGAAAGATACTGGAAAACAATTTCAACACCTGTACTAATAACCTCTGAGAACTGAGAAACAGTATACAATAGCAGCAGAGATAAGCTGGGAAGAAAGTAAATCAATAGGCTTACACTGCTGTGCATATTTCAATATTTATATTTGTGGGATTCATGACTAATTGACAGGATGAAGAAAAATATTGGCCTTCTGTTGGGGAAATTCCATTCATATACATGGTTCATGAAATGAAGAGACCTGGGAGTATGTGATGCTGGAAGGGATGTGAAAAATGAGGACTGGTGTAGAGGTGCAAGCTGAATATGAAATTGCAAATCAAGCTGCCACAGTGGGGCAACCTCATAGCAGGGCAGGTGATGGATATTCCTGTGTTTTTCTGAGCTAGCAGCAGGGGTTGTAGCCTGAGCAGAAAGGCAGCAACACTTAAATTCTGCACTGGCTGCAAGTTTACAGTCCTACTTAGTCTGTTTAAATGTGGTAGGTTCCTGAATATGTTACTTTCTTACACCTCAGCCAGGCATTGTCAGTCTGATCCCGTAATGGAAACTTTTCTTAGCTACACGTCTTGTGTAGGTAACACCTTACACAAGATGTGTAGTCTCAGCTGCTCCCTTTTCACTAGAAAAGCCTCACTGGTGCCTCATGCTGCAGCTATCCTGGCAATTTGCCACAGAAGTACAGTTTTGCAAACAAATCATTAAAATATTAATGCTAATGATGATTGTATTTGTCCTCTAAATTTAATTTCTGTGGATGATTTTTTAAGGCATTGGGTGGGGTTGGATGGGTAAAAGAAGATCTCTTTATGGTCTCCTGCTGATGCTGAAGATGAGAGGTGAGGAGCAAAGCCACTGCTTTCCTCATCCACCCATCTGTCTCCACTTGTCTTTGTAATGTTGAAAAGCTTTTTACAATGAATGGTGCCATTGACTTGATTAGTAAGAAATTTGGTGCAGAATTGAAGCAAAGAAATGAGGAGGAGCTAAAGAAGCTGCAAAAGGGACTTCAGTGGCTGTATTTGTTTTCCTTGGATAGACTTTGGACTGTTCACCTTGTCTCTCAGAAATTATTTGAGTGAACTGGTGACTCCATGGTGTTTATTACTTTAATTGCCGTTGAACCATGCAGATGAAATTTACTGAATAATAAATCTGTAGACAGATGTACTCTGCATATCATCATATACCACTGTAAATTTGGGAAAAGAACAAGATTTTACTTACCACATTTAATTGGGCACAGAACAGAAGGGTTCAGGAATTTACAGCCAATGCTTTCATCCATTAAAAACCAGAGATTTTTCTGATTTGTAAATTATTGGCTTAATTTGATTTAAATCATGTCAGCAGGAACACCTTGGAGACAATATTGTTTCTGGAGCTTGACCTTTTTGAGAGATGTCCACAGGAGGGAGGGAAGAGCAGAAGTTGGGAGGTGCACAGAACGAAGCACACTGCAAATAATTAAAAGATACAGGAAACTGAGTTCAAAACGTCATTGATTCCTGTTTTATTCCAGTTGGTAGCCAGTGTAGGAAGCATATTAGAAGCAGAGAAAATAAGGATTCCTCATCGGCACCAAATGGGTCATAAAATGCAAGTGAAATTGCCAAAGGCCCTTAGCAACACAGGCAACTGTTTTCCTGCTCCCAGTTACAGGGAGAAGTTGCTCTCTGATGTGGCATTTCTTCACTGTACCCAGATTTTACAAAATTTAAAGGCTCTTGAGAGGAATGAACTTTGAATTAGCCATTAGCAGAATTAGTTTATTTTCTCCCCTTCAACAAATGGCATCAGCCCTGCATGTGTGAGAGGAAAAGACAGCAGTAATAATGCACAGCCATAAGTGGCAATCCCAGGCTGCAAACAAGAGTGGATCTGCAAAGCCTTCTTCATGGGGCTGGCAGAGACAGAAACGGAGAGTGCAGAGCTTACATGGGAAGGGTCTGTGACAGGAGTCCCCATGCTCCAAGTTTCTTTAAATTTTTTAACTTCCAATAAAAATCCCTTAGATGCTGGCATTTTCTATACAGATAGAAATTGTTCTCTATTTATTTTCTATAGAAATAGAAATTGTGCAGTATTTAGAGTACAATACCAATTACAGGCCCATTTGAATGCTCACAGGAAGCGGCTTCATTACTTATCCTGCTGTCAGCATCTTGCTGATAATATGTGATAGAAAGTACTAATAATACTTGCAGCGTGGCAAAATGGGAAAGTAAATACCTAAGAAAGCAGTGGTTCTGACAGCAGAAATTACATATTCTATGATTTTGAAGCAGTATGTCCTGGCTAACAAGGCTGCCTTCACCAGCTGAAAACATCATGTCATTAACTGAGTCACATAATGTCAATAACCTTAAAGACCTAAAGCCCTTGTTTATCCAATAGAAATTAAGACACCAAACACAGTCGGACCCTACCCTTGGCAAAGGAAGCACTGGGCTTTTCACAGGCACTGTTAATGGCAGCAGGCAGAGAGAGCTCAAGGAATACTGCAGGGGATTGCTTCTCAGCTTACTTTGGTATTGGCCTTCCCACCAGTCACGCTTCGTTGGGTCTTGCTGGGCGTCCTCAGCAGCAGAGATGCCTGGCATCATTATGCACCAAAAAACAACAAAGAGAGCTCAGATGGCTTCAAAGACTGTGGGATCTGCAGCCCAGGCTGAGGGGGGCTGACAAAGAGCGAGGAAAAGTCAGGCTTCAGTAACTTTTAATGACAGCTCTTGTTAGGATTAAGAAAACAACTCAGCCATCGTGCTGTGATTCAGTCTGAAGGGGTGCCCATCACCCTTGTGCTGCAGGTTGCAGCACCATGAAGGAGGTTGTTATCCTCAAAAATTAATAATTTGGAGCCACAGTGTCAAGGCTGCAATGACATGAAGCATAAGTCACTGCTGTCTGCTGGACTGGGGAATGACTGCTGCCACTTCAACCATTCCATCTTTTTGCAGGATCCTGTTTTCAACCATCAACATACATTCTTGTTCCAAGTGGGAAAAAGTAAGTTGTTTCAGCAAAGTCTGTCTTCGTCTTCTTTCCCAGGCCCCCGATCAGCCCCTGGAGTGACTGGTGCAGATGGACACTTACAAATAGCACTGGCTGGAAAAATCACAAATAAATTACCATCTTTCATTTGTCCCATTTATTAGTATTTATTTGGCTAACAGAAAGGAAGGTTTAACATTTTAGAAAGCTCTTATCATCCTTTCCTGCTTTTACCGGAAATAAAAGCTGCTCTGTTGAAGAAAAAACAGTGGTCAGGATTTGTAGGAGTCAATGGATTCCCAAGCTTTAGAAATTCTCCAGAAATGCCATATACTTGAACTTTTTCCTCATCAGTCCCACATGAGCACTTGGATATCTTTTTGGCTTCAAAAGCATTGTGTCTGCCAACATCACAGACAAAATCTATCCAAATCTTAGTACTTTGGCCACATCATCTGTGATCCTCTACTGAGGATAAACTCTTTTCATCACTCACCTCTCAGTAACTTTCTTATGTCAAGAATGAACTACATTCTCATTAGATGAATGAGAAAAAGTGAAAATCCAGCTGTTGATACTTCTTTTCTTCAGAGAAAGAAATAATATTTATTTACTATGATTTGTGCTGCAATGGGTCCTGAAAGCCCCAGTGGAAACACAAACCCTGGAGTGATATGGGCTATGCATGAGATATGGCTACACATCCTGAAAGTTTACAGTTTAAAATAAGAAGACAAACAACTCTGATGTTATTGCAGACAAAGAATATCACATATCATGAAATTAAACAGTCCCAGTGGGAGAGAGATTTGCTTGGGTCTGTGTTTAAGATTGGCAGAAATTCATCCCCCGAGAGTAACAGTATAAAATATGAGCTTAGAACAACATCATTTACCATACATTTAATAATTTAAATGATGTATACTTCATCTGGGCCTCAATTAACAGCAGACTAGTTCATTTATTTCAGTGCTTGTATATCTTCTCTACTGTCTGGATTTCTGCTATAATACTGATAATGTTTTATCATCAATTCCTGTTTCTCAGGAATTCTTATTCTGCTCTCTGTAGCAGTTATCTTGAACTCACAATAGCTTCACTTCCAGAATTTAGAGATATCGTATGACTGTTATTTTAACATCATTTGTGTATTCAGTTCCACGGAATTATGAAATGTTATTAGGAGAGGGAGGTTAGAGAATTTATGTGTAAAACATTTCACAGCCATTAGCAACATCAGCAAAGCCCTGTTGGACCAACACAGGAAGGCAGAGAGAAATGCTTTCTATTTTTCTGGTTGTTCTGGAGTGGTTTTCCCCTTTGTTGATTTTAAACTTCTTTTTTCAAGCAAAACCTAGTTCCAGGAGCATGGGAAATTGCCCTAGATTTACATTCATACACTGTGGAGGACAAAAAAACCTGATCCTACACAATAAATCATTTTCCATTTCATTTCAATATGGAACCCCATGACAGCACACTGGGGAAAACGGAAATGTAATGGTATCACAGCTGCATATGGGCACATTAGCAGGACAAACCCAAGATAATACTGAGTTCAGAAGTTCAGATCCAGCACAGGGTTATAAAAACTAAATTATAACCTTTGCTGGACTCGAATCCTTGGAGTAACTACTCCCCTGACACACACATGGTGTCTTGTGCCCTACAGCAGAATTACTGGGTTGATTAAAATGACAACTTTGAAGTGTGAGTATTTCTGCCCTTCCCTCACTATCTTCAGTAATTTCTCAGAAGCCCCATAACCTTGTTCTTTCTCTGATAATTATGGAAGTTGTAAACCAACAGAACACCAGTTTTGGAATACTTTTAAATCCTATTTTTTAGCATAATGGAAATGTCATAGCAATAGCCCAATGCATGCACATGTATTAATAGCTTTTTTTTGCAGGAATAAGTAAATCTATGAAGTGAACATACTTCTCAGTGTATGTAGAAAGCTATCGGTTTTTAATGCCTCAGGGTGTAAAAAATCAGTATTTAAGCCAAGGTTCTCACCATGTTTTGATGGAAGCATCACTCAGACATCAGAACTGCTACCAGGTCAGCTGGAAGAAATACTGAGAGAGAAAGGCTGTGGAGAATGTGCAGGGCCCAGCTCCTCCCATGAACTCATGCACCTTCAGTGGCTGACAGACTGCCCCAAAAGCACTACCTCAGCCAGGGTAAGGCTCTGCCATGGTTTTCACACTGCTAAAGGTATTTGTAGGAAATGGAGCTCCCTCGGGCCTGATGCCCACCAGCTCCTCCATCCACTCCCCACAGTTCAGAGCAAGCAAAGCCACAATAGGAATCTTCTCTGATGTTTAATCACCAATCCTGAATTTCTTTGCGGTTTTAATTCAGAGCAGAACCTGAATTAGAGCAGCAGGAAGAAGGTGTGAGGTCACTCCTGTGTCCCCTAGGAGGGCTAATGCCCACTACAGCTGAAACCATGGAGGTTTTTGTGAGACAGCAAAGGAACAGACCTCTAGGGAAAGGCTGAGTGAGACACTGAAGAAATTTAGAAAAATGGTGGGTTTGTGTTTGTGACTTGCTGCTGTGCTCCTTTCTGTCAATGATCCAAGGAAAATGTCAGACAGTTGGAGGACGTGTACTGAAGAGATTTACTGACTCGTGTGGCCCCACACGAGTGCTGTGTTCAGTGGGTATCTAATTTGTTTTCACTTGCTATTTTCCTAATAAGATTTTCCATCTCTCTCTCTTTGTCTCTCTCTCACACTCTCTCTCCCTCTCTCTCTTCATCTCTCTTTTCCATCTGGGAACTTAAAATTAGGCTTTAAAATCTGAATGTAAGGTTGCCAAACACTGCAGTAGGATTTGGCAGTACTTAGGCTATTACTGAATTCCTTGTTGCAGTGAGCATCTCACGGTAATATGACAATATGTTCTAAAACAATGGATTTCATAGCAACAATGAACTCCATCCCAATCCAGGGAAATGAGCTGAAGGCAGTATTCGCCACGCCTCTGCCTCACAGGAGATATCCATCACAATTTGGCCAAAAGCACTGCAACAGTTACATGTCATTGTGATTTAGCAAAAACAGTCAAACAAAAGAGCTACTGAAATAAAGTCACTGAAATATGCTTCTTTCAACACACCTTGCATAATATTTCTCCCCCCAAATTTATGTTTTTCTCATCTTTAGGAATCATTAGAACTACAGCTCCTCTCTTTTAACCTAAGGTCATTTCTCACTCTTTTGGTTGGCCCATCAGTCACATTCCAGCACCATTTCACTACAAGCAAATTCTATGTACCAATTTGTACTGTGCATTTCCTTTTCCATTATGCCTAAGATTTTACTAAGACACTTCCATACTTACACAGCCGTCTACAACAAAGTAAAAAAAAAGCACTTTAAAACTTACTTCTTTCCAAAAAGGAAGAAAATATGTTTTGCTACTGTTTCATTAATAGGATCCCTTTAGGAGCTTGCATAGATATGTTTTGCTGCAGGCTTACTGCATTGCCAGTGATTTCTACTCAAAGGACCCTGGAACAAACAAAAATCATAATCTTTTCCCCCCATCTATCTCAAACAATATCAGAGAGTAGAGAAGAACACTCATTTGTCTTTTTTTAAAATGATATTTTAATTACTCATGTCATGCCTCAGCAAAATGGCAAGGCTTTTGTTAAAATGGGGCTTAATTGCATTACGAAGCCTTCATGGGACCCTTGCACATAAAGCGCTTTTCTTCAGACTTTCAAGACCTAAATTTGCAGTTGGCTCCTGACCAGCGCACTCGAGCAGATCGGCACGTAGGTAGCGGGCAGACCCCGTGTTGGTGAAGTAATCACAACTGACTGCCTCGCATGTGCTATTCCACAAACTTGCCCACAAACAAAAATTGCATCTGCATGTTGGTTTTCATTTGGAATTCACTCAGGAAAAAACCTAACGTAAAAAAAAAGCCCAGCCCTTAGTATGTCAGAAAGCATGGAGACACCTTCACGGACTGTTGGCTACGCCTCAGCAAAGCTGTACAACAATCTGTTAGACAAAAACAAGACTGATGCAGATACCTTAATAAGCATCCCATCTGTGAGGTCATTGGGATATTTCAAACAACTTTCAGCTCTCATTAGTTTAGTGGATTCCACAAGCATGTCCTTATCTTTTGTAACTTTTGCAGCCAAACTTCCTGGGAAAGCCTCTAAGCTGGGTGACATTCCTACCCATGGGTCAGTCTGCAGTAATGAGCCGCCAATTTATGTGTCCTTTGCACTCGCAGGCAGTATATGTTTATATTAACCTTTATGTTCAGAATTTTTTTCCTTTATCCGTGTAATTCTCTGGGTTCTACCATGCAAATCTCATTATTTCTAATAGGCTGCAATTAGGATATCCCAGCTGTTGATCACAGTCCTTCGCAACACTGATGGGCATTTTCCAAGAATAAATGCTTTTTGCTATATTAGTGATGGAATGTGTAACAGAGATTATGACTGAAAAGCAATAGTGACTAGTGGACTCGTGAATAGTGACTTGCAGGCTCATGGGAATCCTTGTCAGCTCTCTGGTTTTGTACCTTCAATTAACACAGGAGGTATGGCATAGTCTATTGCTTCACATAAAACACGCTATGCATGACGTGCATGGAAACGAGATTTACAATTTTTCAAGTCTGCTAGGCCTGAATGAGTAAATGGGTATCTATTGCAATTTCTTACAGTTTTATGCACTTGAAAGGGATAAAGCAGGTTCTTCAGCACTTGCCCACATGTTAGGTCTTCATTGCACTAATGAGTACCCCTTTAAAGGGGATGTTGTAATTCCATTTTCTTTTCTAAGAACTCCCATGTCTGTATTCAGAATTTGTTGGACTGAACAATTCCACTACTTAAGGCACAAGAGGGTAATCTCCACAGTCCTTATTCAGATCTTTCTTTGGTTGCTGCTGTTTTCTGAGTTTTGCATGGAGGACATGGGTGGAAAAGGAGAACTGGTGAAACACTGATAACAGATGGATGAAGTATGAAGAAGTAAGAAGAGATGACACAGAATGTTTGCCTGCATGACCATAAAAGGTAAAACCAAAACTTTTGAATAGGATGGAAAAAGCAAGGGCGGCCTGAGGAGTGAGCCAAAAGGTGTGTGCATGTGCATGGCTGGAGGTGTGTCTGCCCAAGGCAGGACAAATGGACAAATATGATTTGGGGAAGAAAGTGAAAAATGGAGGCTAAACAGAAGGTATTTCAGTTTTTCAGGAGTGGAGTAGTCAACATACGGGCTAAAGTTTTGGTGGGAATGCTGAAGTAGCAGTAAAATGGGGAAGAGATTACAGAAAAAAGCATGAATGGGAGCAGTGCAAATGAGTAAATCCTCAAAGCTTACCATCATCTGAACATCCCAAGGAGAGCAGGGAAATGATGAAGGTTAGGAAGGACAGAGTAGGATGGGAGAGACTGATTTCACTCTTGGAGGTAAAAAGCTGTATTGTGATCACATTTCATATTCCAATTGTCTTCATTTTCATCCCATTCACTGTAAAGAGAAGGTAATTTTTATTCCCTCCTTTATTAACCCTCCTTCTCCAGCACTGTGTTAGCTCACTTAATGCGCACAACTTCCTTTTCAAAGCAAATAGAAAACATCTATGAGGCACCATATGATTTGAGTAAGGAGGGAAAAAAAACCTCCATTCCAAACTTTCTCAGCTACCTACTGCCTAAACAGGTTCCTCTGCCTTCCCATAGATTCCAACTAAAATTAATAAAACCTGGGAAAAATCTGCTAGAAAGCATCACTCAGGTCATATTCCATAACCAGGAAGAACCTTGAGTTTGGATGTAATGGGATCTGTGGGTTTGATAAGAATTGCTCTCATTTCTTTCTTTATGTGTATCTAATAGGCAAATTCTATTCTGCCTTGACTATTTACAGTTTGCAGAAAACACCAGCAATACCTTTTCTGTTGGTACTTCTCATAACCACTCTTTCACATAGAGGCATCTCTGGAACTGCATTAATGATCTGCTCTCCCAGGCAGGCTGACTTCCAGGTTTCTCCCTTTACTCTTCTTGTACTCCCTAACAAATCCTATAAAATATGACCTTAAACTCAACAATCATCACATGCTTAATGATATTTATTTGTGTTTTCCCATCAGTTTTTATTTTTACAACTTGTGTGCTCATATCAAATCAGTGTAGTTTCCTTTCATTGTTCCATAAAATAAAGCAGCTCACACTTGAAAAGGGAATTTCAACCACAGTAAAATCCTTTTACTGTCACAGAGAAGAATGATTCTGGGGTGGGTTAAACACTATGTTTTCCACATGCAAACCTGATGCAATTCAGAACAGACAAGTAAAATGAATTGTTGTACCACAGAAAAAGTGAGGTTGGGAAGAGAAGTTAAATAGCCAGTCCTGGACAATGAGAAATAAATGCAAATAGTAGCCAATGTTTTTTAAAATACTTCTGCAAAGATATATATAAAAACAGTATTTGCATAGGAGATTGAAGTTTTATGTGTGTTTTATGATCCTGAAGTAGCACACAAAAACCATTCATGAAACACAAAGCTTTTGCTGTGGATGTCCTTGGAAGATGTCAGTTTTCCTATCATTTGTGACACAGGATATTAACTTATGGAACTTATAGCAGTACACACATCTAGAAAGAGAGAAAATTTAACCCAAATGTTCTAATAAGGTCTCAGTCTCCTCTTTTAAAAAGTCTTCTCAGAAAGCCCCTTCATAAGACTTGCAGTAAAAGCATAGGGTAATGTTTTAGGCAGCTAAGATAGCAATATTTATTTTGTTTTTTTGAACTGATACATCTCAGACTGATGATTCACATCATGATAAGTGTCCTGCAGAACCAGGTTAAACAATACAATTTAGAGCTTTCAGCAACAGTTTAATGACAGGTTGCCAATAATCAGTTCTGATTATTTGGGAAACAACTAATCTGTAAGATGCCCTTTCTCTCTGTTTCCTGGAAGGTCCAAGAGATGCAATGAAGGCAGCTTTGCCTCTAGGAGCCTGGCATAACCTTGCACGCTGCCATTTCCATCTGCAAGGGCACACAAACACTGCCTGGTCCTAGCCCCACAAAGCACGGACCTCAAGCTGCAGATATCTTCTTAGTGACACAAAGACTTACACAAATGTAAAAAAATGTAAAGCAAGTCAGATCATCAGGAAGAACAACAACAGCTGTCAGAAAGCTGATTTATTCTCTGTAAGATAAACAAAAGCACTGATTATGGGTAATTATTAGTCCTCCTGTGCCCTTCATAGATTAATTACTCTATTATAGGGTGTTTTCAAGGGGTAGACATAGCTTAGATCTCAATGCAGTAGCTTAAACATGGGTGTTTAGAGGCATCTAAACCATATCCTGGATCTCTTTTCTCCCAGATGCCACCCAGAAGTTTGTGAGTATTCTGTAGATTCTGTGTTATTTTATATATTTTGCACAGCTGTCTCAAACTCACATGTATGAGAAATCAGCAATTCAAGAAAGAAGGAGCCAATTGCTAGAGCCTCTAACAGGCAGAGAATCTGTGGAACAATCCCCCCCTGGCCCAGAGCCCTGCTCATAATCAGACAATGAGAGTCATCACAAGATGAAGAGACAATTCCTTCAGCAGATGGTAGTCTAGATTTATCAGTAAGCAACAGGAGAGTGGAGAGGATATCAAAAACTCTTTGGTCACTCTAAGCTCTGCCACACGGGTGAGAAGGGACCCTGCTCCTCTGTCAACCCCTCTGCTCTGAGAACATTCCTCTCTGAGAACACAGAACTGCACAAGATGCATGAAGTGATGGAGAACCTGCCTCACTCCTGGGTACACCTCTTTAGCTCCTCAAGCCCAGAAGGTTCTTTCCTCCCTCAGGACGTCATCAAAAGAAGGAGACAGCAAATCCAGGCCTGAAGTAGAAGTGTAGTGTATAACCTGCTACTCAGTGGTCAAATGGTCTTATCCTATGGTACCATAGGAAATGCAAAGGACTTACGCCTCCCAGCAAGGCTGTGTCATTCAGCCCCAGATCATAGTGTGGCCATGACCGAACATTTCTGGCTAGCTGACCTACCCCAGTGTTGTGGGTGCCCATGCAGGCCTCATAGAAATCTAGTGCATTCGAAAATGCCAGCATGAAAACAAGATAAATTTCCGTCTGATTGTCATCAGACCGATTTTAATCTTCCAGAGCTAAAGAATCCCTTCTGCTGAAGGCTAAAGATGGGATAAAAAATGCAAATAGCCATCTAATCAGTGTGATAAAAAGGGAAGATGTGGGAGCAGCGCCTTGTTTTCTACTATTTGAAACCCAGCCAATGAGTCATTTAATCTGCAGTGACATGTATAGTACCAGTAGCTTGTAAATGAGATGATTAATATAAATTTTAAGTTTGTTTTTTTTTAAGATGTGAAGTTGAAGATAGTGTCCTGTAGGCAGGCGGAACACCACCTCTGGCAACATCCAAATAGTCTGAAAGAATCAAGCATCAAATTTCTTTCAGCAATCTGTGTAAGTACTTAGCCAATTTCAGCAGATACGATCTCATTAATAACATTTATTGCACTTTCTTTCACGTTGTTTTCAAATGGATCTTTTTAAGGTTTTGTTTTGGAAATCAACTGACATAGAGAGGGGTTTTAAAATTAAATCCCCTCTTTCCCCTAATATTTACTTTTTTCTCTACACCTGACTAAGCTTGTACTGCAATAACTCTGTGTTTCCTAACCTGGAAAGGTGCTTCATTCTTAACCAGCAGATGCTGATGGATTTTTTCCTGCTCTGACTTTATAGAGGAATTAGCCATGAAGAGAGATAGCATGTAAAAAAAAAAATCCTGCAGAAAAATACCCTTGTAAGGTTCACTCTTTCAGCTTGTATCCTCCATTTACCTTTAGTTGATACCTACTTTGAGTAGATATTTAAAACAAATCAAGATAAGAGACTCAAAATTGCATGTGGGTGCTCACTCTGCCCAGGCTGGAGCAGTCTTTGCCACATGCAAACAGGTTTGGAACTGAAGTAAAAGAGGAATGGTGACAAAAGCAATATCTGAGGGCTGTGCAAGATCCTCATTGTCTTGTGTGAATATTCTCTCTTTCCAGATTTAAGTTGAAGTCCCAGATGGAGAAACTTCTAGGGTTGCCAAGTGCTTCTAGCATTTACCCACTTTTCTACAGATTCAAATGATAAATAGATATCTCTCTGTTACATTAAAAAAAAAAAATACGAGTAAAGTTTTTCTTTCAGAAGAGTAAAACATTTGTAAAATAAATTGAAGTGTAGCTTTCATTATCTTTCTTAATTGTTCAAATCCCCCAGTCCCCTTCAATACCATCCAGCAGCTATCCCACTTTTAAAACTCTTGCTCCAGCACCTGCAGCCCTGATTTTATTAAGGTGATTGCATTTCTGCTGTGGTTGAAATTGTGCTAGTGATTTTTCTGTACACTTTGCTGACAATAATACAGCAAAAACAGCCAAAGGGAAAGCCAAGTATGGATTAGACTTCTGCAAATGTTTCTGTACAGGTGGATGCACATGCAGAAGTGATCTCACTGAAGTGAATGGGATGAAACATCACTCAATGGCTATCAGTAAGTGCTTACAGTATGGTACAAAACTAAGCTTCCACAGCCAACAGACATAATATATTTATTATGAGGAAGTAAGAGCATGGATAAAGCCTGGAGTCAACTAATGAAAGGACATGCTCTTCAGAGTTTCTTTCTGCAGGTGCAGTTAAGTGATTCTTATTAGAGCTCCAGCCAAATATCCTGTAGGACAGAGAACATGGATTCAGTGTCAGCTGTGGAACAGCTCCCCTTACACAGAGTCTGAGGGGTTTGCCCTGAAGAAAGGCAGTGCCCTGATAGACCAGTTTTAAACTAATTCATGGGAAGCAGCACAAAATTGAAGTCCACTTGCAACAGTGAACCTGTTTCAGGACTGTCTCAAATTCACTACAGCAGGATTTAATTTGTATGCAAAAGACCACATTCAGTGAGCTTGCTGCCAATTAAGATTATTTATAGAGAACATGATGTTTAATTTCAAACCTCACAGTTTCAAGGAAGAGAGGACAAGCCCTGAATGAATGCAGATAAGAGACTCCCAACAGCGTTGGCATGTGGCGACACTTGGCTGCAGACAGACATCCCGGAGTGGTGTCGTAGCTGTGTGGGGACAAGATGTCTCCGCCCTCCCTTGTCTGGGCTGCCACCTCCCGGCTTGTGAGAGCCATCCCGTCCCTTTCAGTCCAAATGACCTCAATTAGTTCTAGCAAAACTAAGTAATTTTAACTGACAGAGTCCTGAAAGGAGGAAAGAGGGACATTTTGCAGGAAGTGCAGGCTACAGCCACCACTCCACGGCTCAGATGGACCACATCTGGGGATACTCCACAACAGTGACCCTTGCTCCTGAAGACCATAAAACCTTGTCACTAGCAGGCTCTCAAAACCTTGCTTTTCATGCAAGTAGTTTGAATTTTAAAAGGTATTTTAAAATATTTTTGGAAGTGTCCCTTTCCTGTCAGGTTTACAGAAAAGCCACGACAAGCTGCACACACTCTGAAGTCACAGAGCAGCCAGTCGAGAACACTGGCTCAGAAGCTGCCAAAGGGAAAGAACTGCTGGCAGGCTTTAACAGGCTCCCTCCAATGGAGGTTTTTAAAAAGCACAAAACACCACACCAATAAAATGTAATATGCTAAACTGAGGTAAGCTTAAGAATGCGCTTCTGAGGAAAACTTGCTGTTGATTTTCAGAGGCACAGCCTGTTGCTTATCCCAATCTATCTGGCCTGGCAGCTTGAGAGCCTGTTGGCACAGTGCTTATCCAATCCTTAATTACAAGTTATAGCTATCATATTAAAATTCATTAAAAATGACTAGGTGGGCTCTTGCTAGTGATTCTCTGTGGTGATGACACTGTACCTGTAAAACAGGCACACATTACGCTGGGTCCTGCCAGCTACACTGCATTATGCTGAATGTGATGTCAGGTAGTGCTCATTATTACCTGCAGAGAAAAACTAAGGGAGTTTCCAGCAACAATAGTATTGTTGCTAATGTCACAGATGAACAAAACCTCAGCTACACTGGTGTGCAAAGGTCTTGCTGTCTGTGTGTTCAGGAAAAATTAATTCCATCTGAGACGGGTAGGGAAAGACCACAAAGATAGTAAGAGAATGGAAATGCCTGATGCAAGAGAAAACTGAAGGAATTTATCTTCACAAAATTAAAACTGAGATATTATATTGCTGCAGCTTAATACCCAGGGGCAAATGGCAGGGCAGGAGAAGATCACGCCAAGGTCACTATTAGAAGGGGAATGCTCTGGTGCAGCCTGCCTGTAACAGCAGTGAAAGGAAACAACTTTTTTTGAGATGGTAACTTTCTCATGGTCAAGCTGCAAATTACTGATCTATAGTCTATTACACTGAAAGGAGAATGTTGTAGCATTCTGTATTAATGTTGCATTAACACAGCTCCATATTTCTTAATCCATCAGATATAGAAGCATTGCTTTCTGCTGTACACATTTTGAAATAATTTAAAATATTCATTAACCAATACCAGTAGATTTGGAGAAGGTTAAAACACAATGATATGTGAAGCCTGCACTCATAGTCCATCCATCAAAAAGAAAAATATGCATTTTCTGGGAATAGCAAATCAACTAATATGAAAATTCGTGGTAGTGCTTTCTAAGCGTATATCCAAACCTGTTCATGTCCCAAATGCCTTTCTAAGAAGAATGCAAAGGTGGTTATCACAGTAACAGTGACCAAAATATGATAATTACTGTACCATTTCTATGTTCAAGTTTCAAATTAGAGATCAAGACTGGGACATACATAGAGAGGACACCATGGATCTCATCCTGATGGGATGTCTCTTGTCAGGACTGATAAACAATAACAAAACTGTCAACCCAAGAATGAAAAAACATGAGTTGGACTTGAGCCATCATAATTATTTGAGTTTTATGATATTTTACAATGTACAATAGAATTTTAAAAGTGTATTTTTACTGGTTTGATAGCCCACATCTTTCCTGAAATCAGAAAAGTCATGAAATTTACTGAAAGAAAAAGGGAAGTGAAGAAACTGTCATTCACCTCTCATCAGGATGTAGAAAAAAATATTATAGTCCTATGGGACTGAATTAAAGAGTGTCAATGCTGCATTGGCTCAAGTAAACAAAATGCTCATCTATCAGCTATTAAAAAAGAAATTAGATAAATGACTTTGTCAGAACAATTCTGTTTTCTAGTTATTAGATGTTGTTTTACTCCTCAGTAAGGTAAGTTTGGTGAGAGATCTCTTTGATTTATAAAACACTTTCGTTGTTGCAAAATCCCATCTATAAACAAACAAATTTATTGAAACTTAAGCTGCAGTTGCTCCTATTATACTGTCAGTTCTGATTAATTTCACCATAATCTAGTACATCCGTTTATTATAACAGGCAGACACGGGTTTCTTCTCATGAGAACAAAGTAATGGATATGGGGAATGAGGACCTTTGTTTTTAATGCTGTAGTCTGTTCCAATGCAGTGAAAACCAACAACAAGAACCAGAACAATGATGGATCCACAAACCTTGTGGATGTGTCATGGTTTAACCCCAGCTGGCAACTATCACACAGACGCTGGCTCACTTCCCCCACCCCAGCGGGATGGGCAGCAGAATCAGAAAAGAAAATAAAATCTTCATAGTCTAAGGACAGTTTAATAATTGAAATAAAGAAAAATATACTAATACTAATAATAACAGTAATGAAAAGGGAGATAACAAAAAGAGAGAAAGGAATAATACTCAAAAAACCAAGCAGTGCCCAATACAACTATTCACCAGCTTCTGACTGATGCCCAGCCATGTCGCAAGCAGCCATCAATCCAATTCCAGGTAACATCCCCAGTTTATATATGGGGCATGGTGTTCCCTGCATGAATATCCCTTTTGACAGGTCAGGTCAGCTGTCCTGGCTGTGCTCCCTCCCAGCTTCTTGTGCACTTCCTCACTGGCAGAGCACCAGAAGCTGGAAATGCCTTGAGTTAGAGTAAGCACTGCATAGTAACAGCTAACCCATCAGTGTGTTACCAAGGTCATTCTCACCCCAAATCCAAACCACATCACTGTACCAGCTACCAGGAAGACAATTAACTCTATCTCAGCCAAAACCAGGACAGGATGTTGTCTACTCAGATTGTGGTAAAGAATTTGACATGATTTCCCACACCATTCTCCTGGAGAAAGCATCTGCTCTTGGCTTGGACAGGTACACTCTTTGCTGGCTGGATGCCCAGGCCCAGAGTGGTGGTGCATGGAGTCACATCCAGCTGGAAGCCAGTTACAAGTGACACTCCCCAGGGCTCAGTGTTGCAGCCAGTCCTGTTTAACAACCTTATCAACAACCTGGATGAGAGGATCCAGTGCACCCTCAATGCGCCTGCAGTCAACACCAAGCTGGGCAGGAGCATTGGATATTGAGATACCAGGTTATATTGGATATGCTGGGTATTGGGAAGGCTCTGCAGAAGGATTGGGACAGGCTGGATCTATTGGGTAACATCTAATGTATGATGTTCAATTAGGCCAAGTGCTGGGCAGCCTGGAGGAGGAGGACATGGGGATGCTGGTTGACAGTCACTGACCACAAACCAGAGTGTGCCCAGGTGGCCAAGAAGGCCAATGGCATCCTGGCCTGTGTCAGCAATAGCATCCAGCAGGACCAGGGCACTGACTGTCCCGTACTCAGCACTGGTGAGGCCACACCCTAAGTTCTGTGTCCAGCCCTGGGCCCCTCATTAGGGGGGGACATTGAGATGCTGGAGTGTGTCCAGAGAAGGGCAGTAAGGCTGGTGAAGGATCTGGAGCCCAAGTCCTGTGAGGAGTGGCTGAGGGAGCTAGGGGTGTTTATCCTGGAGAAAAGAAGGCTCAGGGGAGACCTTATCACTGTCTACAACAGCCTAAAAGGAGGATGTAGTGAGATGGGACTTGATCTCTTTTCCCAAATAACAAGCAATAGGACAAGAGGAAATAGCCTCAAGATGCTCCAGGGCAGGTTTAGATTGGATATGAGAAGAATTTCTTCACAGAAAGGGCTATCAATCACTGGAACAAGCTATCCAGGGAAATGGTTGAGTCACCATCCCAGGAGGTGCTTAAAAGATACTTAGATGTGGCCCTTAGGGACACAGTTTATCCATGAAGTTGGCAATGCTGGGTTAAAAGTTGAACTTGAAAATCTTAGAGGTCTTTTCCTACCTAAACAATTCTATAATTCTATGATTCTACAGTTTTGGTGCTGACCTAAAAGAAGGGCTGTCATTCTTCTCACTGAGAAGATCGCTCATTATGAGACCTTTTCCAGTATCAGTTTTATTGGCTCTGCACCTCTCACTGTAGTGGTAAGGCGCTGCATTCCCATACACAGCACCCAGGTAGGCGGCATGGAAAGTTTAGTTTAATATTTTTCTCTTGTTGTTTAAACAGATTAAGTAGATTCCATTTTTGCCAAATACTTTACACAAAATAAATCATTTGAGAGCCTGGACAGTTATGCTGAAAGAATTAATTACTTCCTGACAACACTTGTCATCACTTTTCCATTGAATCAAAAAAAAGATCACAAAGACAGCTATAGCTGAATAAGTCTCTTATTTACAAAGCAAAAAGTAACTGTGCTCCTTAAAAAGTTCAAGTATTTTATTTGATAGCTAATGTTAAAAAGAAATTAAAGCATTTTAAGAAAAAACAAGAAGATAGTCTGAAATGGCTCATTGCTAAGCATTTTTTCCCACATGACAAAGCAAACTTTCCTCTTCTTTCCTTGCTCTTGGATCTAAAGCAAATTTTTCACAATGTGGGTGATATAGATGATACAACTGCTCAACTCTTCCCTCTTGTCTTACCAGAAGGATATGGGGACAACAGCCCATGCCCTTTTGTCCCCTACAAGAACTTCATCTTACCTGTAGATTCCTTCTCCACCTCTTGACACAACCCTGCATTCAAAAGAGACATGCCCTGGGGAGATACAATTATTGGAAATGTGCAAACAGTGACCATGCAATCACCTAGAGGGAGAAGAAATTTTCAGGCTGACATCTTTATGGGAACAAAATAATATATCAATAAATCTCCTCTTCTGCATTATCAGAGGAAATATGGTGTAATATCTAGGATTGGTCTGTGCAGAGGTAGGAGTTGGACTTTGATGATCCTTATGGGTTCCATTCAATTCAGAATATTCTGTGATTCTCTGATCCAGCAAGTAAAAGAATCCTCTTTTTTGAATAAGAAGCACTTAGGTCTGAACAACAAATGTACGAATCATGACCAGCCACAAGAATTCTATTTTTTTCAAAACTTACTTGACGTTATGAGCATTCAGGACTTGCTCAAATAAATTCCCCAGGCAAACATTTCCTACAGGAAAATAGGCTCTCCCACCTGCCTAAAATCTTGAAGAATAAGGAGAGGCTGAATTACTCCTAGAAGATGACAGTGAAAACCCAAAAATTAGAAAAACTCAGACTAGACACTGACAAAGAGCTGCTTGTGTAACTATAGCACCCTATAGCAGCTGCGCACTCTCGATACACGGGAAAATTAACACCAGTGAGGTTTGACAGGGATGTTTACCTACAGGCTCAAAAGATCAAATGAAGAGCATTGAATTTGTATGTTTAAATCTGAGGAGGTTGATTCATGCAAATTTCACTACTAGCTCAGGATTTACATCCTTTCTAAAACTGTTTTTGAGCTCTTTCAAAGTACTTCTAAAATTCCTGCTGCTCACAGAAGTACCCAGTCCTCTTCCCAGTCTCATTTGTTCCTGAGTCTAGTTGTTATTTTTTGGCAATGAGTCTTAATACAGCTTCAGCTGTATGTTACATAAAATGCACTTCCTTTAATCTATTTGGAATTCACTCATATTTCATCTCTCTTGCTCCTGTGCGATGAGAAAAGTAATAAAAGCAACAAGTCCAAATGCTCTAAATGCTTTACCATGTTGTCCAATTTTACACATCCCCTTTTGCTTATGCCATCCCAGATAAAAAACCTTCAATCTTTTCATTCTGTATGGAAGTTTGGATTCATTGAAGGAGGCAGAAGCAGCCTCTTTCTACTCTTTATGTGCTAGAAGGGGAAACTGAGGAAGCTTTGCTAACTCTGCAGTCAGAAGGGGACTGACACTGACACACCAAGCCTGGTGAGGAATATTTAAAGACATTGAGCTCAAATTGCTGGACCAAGCAAGTTCCAGACAAAGCCAGCTTTTTATATGCATCAGCCTGAGGCGTCCTTAGAAAATTGTTTGCTTGTAGACTTCTTGTTTGTCAGGTAGAGGAAGGCAATGAGTAAATTAAACTATCAGGTGCTTTCCTGGGTGACTCTGTGCTGTCAGTCACTAGCAAAAGCAGCTCCCACCTCACATGTCAATAGATGAAACAGGAGTAATTCATTTAGTCACCTTAAGACACTTCTAAATCCAGTTCTGCTTTCTTTCCTTTCAAGTTAGAAACTTTACTCCTCTTCTAAAGCATTGCTGACGGCAAATGTTGCAGAGCTGTGCAAATCATTATCTTTCAAACACATTTCTTTAGTTATTGTTAGGTTTCAACATTACCATTTCAAATCCATGTTAGAAATGTATTTCCTAAAAGGAATAGTGATTACAGTGGCCCAAGGAGAATATGAGCTTTGTTCTAGTGAAAGCAGAGACTCAGATTTCAAATGTTACTGTTGGTTTAATACTTTTCACACCATAATCTTATTTCTCATAGATACGAGATGACTGTAAAACTGAAGACTGCCATGAACGGGTCATACTACATGGGATAAAACTTGCTGTAAGTGGGGATCCTCATATCAAAACTTTTGCAGGAAAGTGGGCCTAATATCTCATTCATGCAATGCACATAATTTTTAGAAAGGTCCAAACTACAAAAACTGAAATACTCAGATTGTTCACAGCTCAGGCTACTTTATCTTTCCTTCCAGAGCCACTCTACCCCTTTGAGCGACATCAATGAGTTGGAGAGGTCTCTTATTGCTTTATAATGCAAAAAATAAATGCTTCATCCAAAACTAGAAACGATTCACATACTTCTGAAGATGTAATAAGAGAGTTAGGGCAGAAATAGATCATTTTCTTATAAAGAAATGCAGATGAGCTGAATGTGTCTACATCTGGATCCCTACTGTCTTTATCACACTTAGTGGTCAAAAAGGCTGAGAGCAGGAGTTCTGGCAGCAAATCTCTCCCTAATAGCTGCATATGAGTTTGTTGCTGCTCCAGAAAGAGCCGAATTGTATCAACTGTCAAAAATAGAAGCTGGGATTTACTAGTCTGAGGCCATGAGGAAAAAGACTGGGCTGACTGTGACAGACTTCAGATAAACCACCGGCTTTGGACACCCAAGGCAATGGCCAAGTCCTGAGTATGCATATTCATGGTATCCAAAATATGCAGACTAAATAGCTTATAAAAGGCTCAAACGATCCCAGGAAGCAGCCTGCTCCCACATGGCTGCAGGGGCTCTCGCTGCCCAAGGCCTTGTGCCACACCAGCGTGTACTGGCATGCCGAGGTGGGCGTCCCTAGGGGGTGACCTGTCTGTCCCCAGGCCAGCCCATTCCAGCACTGAGCTCTGCTGGAGCCCCACAGCACTGGGAGGGGACAAGGCTCAGAGGAGACCTGCCTTCCACAGCCCTCTGGGGATCCAGCTGGGCCTGACGCTGCCACTGGGAAGAACCACGCCTAAGACTGACAGTCAGAAACTTCCCCTTGGAGAGAAGGAGGAAAAGGAAGATCAGCAACGTTCAGTGCTACAGAATAAAGACTTTACAAACAGGCACTGTAAATGTTATCACATAAACAACAAAACTGGCAAAATATCACTTTAGTTTGGTTCAGGTTTTTTTTTTATCAAAAACTTGTGTGCTATCAATGTTCTCTATCGAGCACAGCACAAACAAGAAGAATGTGACACATCAGGAAAGAAGGAGCGCTGAAGAATGATTAATGTAGCCATGCCTTGTAGCTCTGCAGTGAAAAGCTGTACTGAGAAACAGAATATATGCACAAAAAGTACGTGGGTGCAGTATCAAGCCCTGTGGGGCTCAATAATGCATAAAATGACCAGAAAACAAATTCATCAAGAGACTGATCTGGAATTCAAGAGAAATATGCTCTGAAAGGTATTTCATAAAATTCAGGACTTGCACCCACAAGAGCAGTGCTTCACTTCTAGCCAAGGGATGTGAAACTACTGAACCTGCCCCTGTGGGATTAAGGTCTTGTGGCTGTGTCTATTAAGGGAGGAGCTTGTGATGAAGTATGCCCTTCAGCAAACCTCTGATGATACATCTCTCTTCTGTTCTGTTTGACTGAAGTTTATAGGAATTCCAGGAACCTGGGAATTTCAATTCCTCTAGTTTAGAGAGGCCAGTGAGTTCAAAAGCTTTTTGTGGGTCATTAAGACACACACATATGTGAAGACAGCAAGTATTGCACTTGCTTTGCCTCTCCAGGAAACTAGCTTAAACCAGACACTCTTCTCATCTGCTCACTAAAGGAAAGCATCCAAGAGAAATGTGAACAAATATTTTGCAGGACTGCTGCCTACTTCTTTTAAATAATTGCTGCATTAAGGGAAATTGGAACAGCCTCAGAGATCAACACATAGTTCAGATTTCATGAATAGCTGAGCTTGAAAAGCCAGGAAGCAAAACAGTTCAAAAAAGCTGTAGGTGGTCAAGCACATCTGCTAAGCCACTTGAATGGGATCAGACTGTGAAAAAACAACAATGAAAAACTAAGTGAGAGATGAGAGCTACAATGGCAATAGGACATAGAGTCTTACCCTTCTGTACCATTTTCTGATAAAAATGTCCCAGGTCCTAGAGAAAGACACCTGAGAATCTGTCCTGGAGCCAGCATTGGAACCGAAGTGACATACAGAGATATGGTTTTACACCATTTTATACCTTTAACCACATATTTTATATATGTGCTTCCAGTGTAAAAAAATAACAAACAGCAAACAGACTCAGCTGGCAAGAGCCATGTCCAGACTGTTAAACTGCATGAAATTGTTTCAATAAACACAAACAAAAAGAATATAAAAGGAAGCTAATACTATCATAAACTTAACAATCTTTGGTATTCAATCCTTTGATGACCCAAAAGGGAAGAAAATAAGTATCAAGTTGGCCATGTGACTGATGGTAATGTTTGTCACTTTCCCTCTAGTAGTCTTTTACAATTTGTTATGTTTGTGGTTTACAACTTAGATAAAAACAGACCATCATCCTGAAACACAGGATTTATAAATCTCAAAATAAAAGCAGATTTGCTTCCACACTATCAGATTATTTATCTTATTAACAACTAGTCTTATTACAAAAACTCCACATGCTCACACTTATATGTCACATTATCAGCTCCATTTAACTTCAGTTGAATCCATGCCCTAGCAAGTATTTATCAAGATAATATGAATGACATCACATATTTGGCCATAAGGTGTTTTACAAGTCATACCTGGCTAGACAGTGTTTATTCCTCAAACTCTTCCGTGATTGCAGATACTGCTCAAGTATCTGCTGTGTGTGCTGGTGCTCTGAAATGTTTCATGTAAACACACCTTGGAAAACTGACTTACCACCTGTGGGGAAGATGATATCATACTTCCTAGGTGGTATTACCATAAACCCTCAGTTCACATTTGCTTGTAATATGAGACATGGGAAACACATGCTGCATGTAGCTAGAAGAAAAAAAATGACACATCTCACTTTTTAATCGTTTCAACGTTCCACAGCATAGCCAAGTATTTTGTGGTGTTTTGTTAGTGTAACGTTCTTTACTAATGATTCTTGTCTTCATTCTCACCCACAATCTTTCCAAGCTGGTGCACTCATTGCAGTGTAAGACTCTCATGCTAGAAGACACCAGCTTAGTCACAGAAGAAAATTGTAGTGAAAATCCAGGAATCAGCCATATATACCATGGAAAAACTGGTCTGCTGTCACAGAGGTTTAGCCTGAATCCCCCCAACTTCCCTGAAGAAGGTTCAAGTCAAAAGACATGCCACTGCGTATGCTAAGCCAGAGAGGTGTGAGAACACATGAAGAACCTTGTTGGAATACAGAAACGCCTTATAACTTCCACTGTATCCCACAACAATCCCACATTTCATGTGGTTCATAGGGAAAGTATCTAATAATTGGGTGCAGTAATTAAATGAGTCCTCCACATCTGCTATGAGCAGAGGCATTTACCACAGACATGGAGCTGCTGCACTTGCAACAGCTTCAGAGAGGAATTTATCCTAGTAAGCATTGGTTCCTTTAGAGAGACTCTCATTAGAGTCACATCTGCCCATTTTACAAAACTGCCCTCTTTTTACTTTCTGTCCCAAACAGCAGAGCTATTGGGAATGACAAAATATATGCCACTGAAATACCAGATACATTTTCTGAAGAGATGGAATGGACAGATACTGAAGGAAAGAAATGAAAGAGAATTTTGGTGTAGAAGATGATTCTGCTGTATACTCTACCCAAGTAAACACTTGTATTTTTTCAAGAATGAAAATAGACTTGCTGGGGGATGAGAACGACAAGCCAGGAATTAATGAAGTGTTTTCCAAGAAGATGATAAAAACAGCTTCTGCTAAAGTAGAATGGCTGCTCCTGGGGACACATAAACCCCTGTGTCATTCCCATGGAACCAGGGAACACTTTTAATTATCGCAACATTGTTATGACAGTAAAACTAATAAAAGCAATGCAAATCAAAGGAACCTATACATCCATGTATTTAACTACTATAACTTCTTCACACTGCATTTATTCAACTTTTTTCATTACCTCACAAGATCTTGCTTCAGGACATATATTGAAAAGAAACTCCCTCCTACTTGGAAAAGAGAGGCACAAGCTAATACAAATAGCAATCCTGTACTGATGTGTCACAAGCTTTATCTTAAAAAAATAAAATATTTTTGTTCTACTCACTTGTACTTTTTTTGAGTACTCTGTCCTGTTTTAGAGCAAAAGTAACACAAGGGAATAGCAAGGAACCTGGAAAAAAATGAACAATTAGCATAACTCTGGGAGCTTTAATTTACAAGGAGACTTGTGGGCTGTATCTAAAGAAAACTAAGAGGTCATACCATGTCAAACTTCAAATGTATTCAAGACTGCAGACAGAAGAAATTATTCATTGGATCTTTAATGAATAAAAAGCGATGTGTCTGAATGGCAAGAAGTAAACCTGAAGCATGACATTTGGCAAAGGGCAACAAAGCTCCAGATGTACTGTCAAAGGACAGAGTTGGATCTCCAGAGGGAAGGGCTCGCAGGAGAGCTCAGACACACATCTGTTGGAAGCATTATAGGCATATTTGATCCAGGTTTGGCAGCAGCTGGGTGGTCTGTGTTGTCTTTGGAGATTCTCCTCAGCCCTCTATGGCTCCAGATCTGTAATTCTTTTTGGCAATTTCCAGCTGTGGTTTTCAGCCACTTGACCTCCTAGGCTGCTCGCTCCACCTTGTGCATTGGGACACAAAGCCAAGGAACAGGGGGTCCCAGTGGGGAGCTCTGTGTCCTCTGGAAGCTCACGCACACGTTGCTGGTACTGTGAGAGTGCACCTGCAGCCAGGTCTCAGCAGGTGAACCGTGCACGGGTTCCCTCTCCCGTGAGCCAGGGCATGACCACAGCCACAGCACCGTTGGAGTCGTTTGTCCCAGACCAAAACCTGACGGGTGGAACACAACACGCTCTCCCTGACCACACGTGGAGTTGACTATGTTTTGCCACAGTTATTTTCCTGCCATGTTTGGTGTTTTAAATCTGTGTTTTGTTGACAAATTTCCCAAAGGAGTTTGTAAGAGTTGCCAAGAAAATGTTTCAAGTACGATGAGCCAGTATCATCAGCCAGCCTCAGCACTTGGCATTAAGATGGAAGTGAGTGTGGTGCCTAGCTCATATTAATGCAGGTCTGACTTGTCAAAACAAAGTTTGGGAATGGGCAGAAGCAGGTGTATGTATTTATTCCTCCTGGCATAGAAAATATTGGGATTTTTTCTCACATTTTGTTTGTAAGATGAAAAATCTGTCAAATGTTATCCATCTGTAGAAACACTTAGCAAGGTTATGCCTGAATGAAAAAGATACTAGGCATAAAAAGCAATGCCAGACAGAAATATGAAAAAGGAACATGAATCTGTTGATAAAGTACAGGAAGAGAAGTAATTAAATTTGATTTTATTGCCAAGTAAGTAAAAAATGTCAGGGATGGCCTCTGGAAAGTCCCTGATCATGTTGTTTCACTGTTTTGCTCTCTGAAATGGAATTTTAATAATTACCCACCTCACAAGTGTATGGTAATGCTGTGCATAGGAATGATTGCAAAAGGGTCTGTGATTAGCTGACAAAAAAATGTTGTTCACATCATTATCACTATGATCTGTGCACATTTATGCAAATACATCTGTGTCCCTAGGTGATTTATTTCAGATGCTGGCTGGAATTTAGATGTAAGTAGCTCCTTACACTTAAACTGTTCTTCTATAGTTAGTACATTGGATTGACAGTTACTTATATTTATTACAAACTGGTTTGCTGTATAATCTGGACAATTGCCTAGTCTTAAATCAAGACCAAATAGGGAAGAGCCCAGTAAAAACTCATCTTGTAATATGTAACAAGGATGCTGCAGAGCAAAATATGTTGTGAAGGGGTACATTAAAATCACAGGAAGCAGCTCTTTTTTAAAACGTCCAATGTTGGCTTAATAAACAGAATCCACATACTTACCTGTTGAAATATTGACTTAGCTGACCTTGATGGGAGAGTAAGAATTATGCTCCATAGAGAACAAGTCAGGCAACAACTCAGTAATACAACTCCACAAGCCGAGTTTATTTGGAATATATACCTAAAATACCTGGGCTTTGTAAAACTGCTGTGAACTTGCTCTGTCACTTCAGATTAATCCAGGTTATTCTAAACATACATGGTCACCTGTGCAGAGGTAATGCCAGGCTAGATAGGATTTCTTTTCATAATGCTCCTCTCGGTATCACATGTCTTTAGGCAGCTGGCATAAAGTGCAAAGCCTGTGATAGGACGAGTTTACTGTGCCAGATGATCTGATAGCACATCGAGGAGGCATTACCGTGCATCCATGGATCCTACAGCTCAGCATGCTGGGAGATGGCTGGCCAGAGGGGAGTGCACATGCTGTGCTACTTTGGCTCCCAACAATTAAGAGCTTGAAGGAGAGTTAAATGAAGGGTTGCAGTTGTTAGTGCTACCAGAAAGGAGGACTGCTCATCAATGTGAACATTAAAAATCATAGCAAAGTTATCTAACAAGACTGTCAACTAATAGGATTGAAAAAGCACTCAGATATGAGTGACATCAGCAGGACAAAGAAGAGTCAGCTTCAGAACCCTGCATGAGAAAAAGTGTATGGTCTAGCACAGAGCAGGCAGCTCCCCAGCTGCTTCCACCTGCAGCATTTGGTAAAAGGGAATTAAAGTGCACTAAAGCACACCAGGGCCACCACCATCCTCGCTCTGCAAAGACACCACAGGCCAAACAATCCTGAAATGAGCCACAGTTAAACTCATTCACATCAATCAAAACAAGGTAGAACCATGTACATGACAACAACATCAGAGAAACATTTTTCTAACTTGCCAAAGTCTCCAACAGGGAACCTTTTCCAGGCCTGTCTTGGTACCGAGTTTTTCTTATGTTTAAATCTTGTGTGGTGATTGTGTAAGTTTTGGCCAGACACCCATAAGAGCTAGAAAAAACATCTTCAGCCCTAATTCCTTTTAAGATATCCACCTAAATACTGAAGTCCTTATCAGCCTAAGCAAGGCAAAGGGTTTCCATCACTTAAACTTTGCTACAGGTGTCTCTTGAATATCGTGCTTTTATTAACTAAATTTGACAAATTTCCCCAATGTTTATGCAGAGGCTGCCTTCTCAGACAAGGTTGCCATTCAGGGATATGAGTATCGAAACTACTGACTATCAGATAGGCACCATGAACCAATATCATTTGTATCTAGTTCTCTGCACTGCTATCACTTCATCTTGTTGCTGTCCAACCATCTATGCAGCATGCCCAAATCACTTGGGATACAAAGCTTGTTTCCCCTGTTTGCAGCCTGCTGAAGCCTCCCTCTCTAATTTGAATCAATGCAAAAATAATGATTTAAATCAAATGGTTTATCATTTCTCTTGATTGGAATAACTTTAAAGAAAATGTTATGCTGCTTAAGTCAGTAGGATAATTTAGAAAATATTGAGTTTGTCAAGATTTTTCAAAACTTGCTGCCATGCAAAAATGTTTAATATAAGATTAGCATGATTAGCATGATCACTTTTTCCATGGGCAGTATATAAACAGTGGTGCTGCAGCCAGTCCTTTGTCACACCTGCTGAACTATTTGTACCTCCCTCCTCTCTCTCCTGGCCCATGCACTCTTTTGGGAGTGACTTTCTACTCACCTCCACAGCAGCAAATGCAATGCAGGCATAGCTCTGCCTGCTTTGGAAACTGCAGCAGATTGTTACTGCTACCCTATTTTACCCTTGGATTGTTCAGATTTGGCATCCCATTTTTGTGATCCTATACAGCTGAAGATGACACTAACTGGTTTGTCCTAATCTGATGTCAGGTTTCTTATCTGGGAATTTAGAATTTTCTGAAAGCAGAAGATGTAACTCACGCTCCAGCAGCTCCCACAGCTTTGCAACCTGATCCAATGCAAATGCTGAGTATTAGACAGATATCCTGAACAAATCTCATCACTCTACTTTCATCTACTTTTTATCTTCCATAGGATTTCCTCTTGCATATACAAGTGAAATGTAGGCCTGCTGCTTCTTTACTTCTTCATACCTGCCTCCTCACACTTCTCTTTCAATAACATAACCCAGGATTACTTTAATGAAGGAAAAGGAAAATATTTTCCTATGCTTGTCACATGCTCTTTCACAGCCTGTATGCTGGTGCGCTTTCTTGCCCAGGGGGAAGGGAAAGGTCAAGGCACAGAAATACCCAAGTCTTCTCCAGCTTTTACTCCAGGATACAGTTTATTATCCAAACATCAAATTCATAAAGTAACACAAAGCAAAGCTATTCCCTCATCCAAAGCCAGCTGCAGGGGCTCCCAGGCTTCCCATGCCAGAAAAAGGGCACACATCTTCATCTAAACTCCTGATGAATCAAGTGACAAGCAGGCAGCCTGTAACCCTTTCCTCACTGTTTCACTCTGTCACAACAGCATTTGCTGCTGTGAATGCCTTGTTCCAGGGCTGCAGCAGACAGCCTCACACTCTTTCAAGTTTCTAAGTGCAAAATCTTCAAGGTTGGTTCAGATTTTTGTTTTGCTGGTTTTTCTGGTGATTTTTTGGGGGGAGCAGTTTTGGTTTTTTGGGGTTTTGCTTACAGCAACATTAGGTAATTTTTGCCACGCTAATAAATATATAGGTTGTGGAGTGCAATATGTGTTGTAGGAATTTTTTTTTATTTGGTTGGTTTTTGTTTGGGTTTTTTAAATGAAAACCCTTCTTCCTCAGAAGGAGCCTGTAGAGACATTTACATTTTTATAAATATACTGACCACAGAAAGAGCAGCCGTGTGTTTGAAAGATCACAGCTTTTGCAAAGCTGTTGTTAGATGTGAGTTTTCTACACTCGCATTAAGTATCAAGACAAATGGGGAAGTATTAAAATGCAGATATGCAAAACTTATGTATTTTGGATTCTTAGCACTGAAAAACAGGGTAAATGGTAAACTAATAAGGACAAAAAGAGTTTTTAAAATAAAAAAAAATCCTCAAAAGGGCAGCTAAGGAGAGTTGCAAGCAAGAAGAAAAAATAGCAGAGGAGAAGAGGGAAAATCAAATGTACTTCTTTTGAAACCTGATTCAGATAAATGTCTTTTGCAAGTGGACCATGGTTGCCTGATGACTGCGGGCTTATGAAGGTGGAAGGCAGAGTTGCATTGTTTGACTTCAAAACATGAGTAAAAAATCAGTCCATCAATCGTTCTATAAATGCAAATAAAGTTTTCCTGGATGCTGGCTGCACAAGGTCTGTCTTAAGCCAGAGAATAGTGGAACACATACTGGGCAGATCCACACACAACAATCACTCCCAATTTTAGGGGGAAACTGAGGCAAAAAAGATTAAATGTACTTATGTTTAGAAATGCAAACTTACATAGAGGTCTTCTAACAACAATAGGTCCATCTTGTTTTCTGTTATTTTAACAACCATTTTATGATGCCCTCATTTGTAAGAGCAGCGTTTTACTTTCTGTACCTTTTCCCACTGTCTGATAGAAGTGTGAGTAGAAGATCTGTCCCTTAAATCCCATAAAGCTTAATTTAACTCATGTTGCTTTCAACTCACTGGAGATAAGAGGTGAAGCTGAGAATGAACAGGATCCTTTCCCTTTCCTGAACCTCCAAGCAAAATGTGTAATTAATTCCTCTGGTGCAGCCTCTAACATTAGGTTAAAACACATCCCAGCAATAAAGCCACTGATTAAGACCTCAAGGTTAATTTGCCTGGCAGATAAAGACACCTCCTTTCTGCTTGAAGACCTAGCTAATTTGATGTGAAATCACTGAAAAGAAATTGTGAGCAAACATCACCAGGCTTTCCCTGTGGAGTGAGCAAGTCAGTGTGCAGGCTGAGCACTGGAGCCCACATCTCCTTGCTGTAACTACGTGCCTTCTGCTGTCACTATGTGACACATGAGGTGTGGATATTCTTTTTATCTCGCTGAGGGAGTTTGGGTCAAATGAAACCTCTCTAAACTGTGTGGGGACTGAGTGCCATTCAGAAAAATGTGGATCCCCTCTCTATCCAGACCCCCTCATCTCAGTCGAGGTGTGCATGCCCACACACCGTGCCCTGACTCTACTGCCATGTATTGTTTCATTTGTAGCTTCCTCCTCCACTTCCAATCTTCTCTCTGCCATACAAGAGTATGTACAAACAGGCAGGTGGAAATATCCTACCTGCCTTTTTTGCCTAATTTTCATAAAGCATTCACAATCAGTTGCAGGTGCAGCTAGGAACAAACTACAGCCTGGATAATGTGATCATACATTCCTTGCCTGAAGAAAGGGCAAAACTTGGTCTCCACACAGAATTGCAATAGAAGTCTTTACATAAATGGTGGATTAATTAGGAACCAAATCAGGTTCTGTCACTTTAAAACTTTCCTCCACCCTCCATCACCTCCATCCATCAGTTGCCTGCAGCATGTATATTGAGGAATCGCGTGCAAACCTTACCATAACCCAAGGCTTAACATAAACTATGCTCTTTCAGGTCATTGGCAAATAACAGGTATATCCGGTTGGGCCTTTGTACTTGCCTGCACGCAAATTAAAAGCGCATGTAAAGTTACAATAATCAAAGTCAGTCAGGGGGAAGGGGAGGAGAGCAGGGGGATAATAACTGGGGGATCAGGTTATTTATCTTCACAGGGAAGCCACTGAGAGAAGCCTCCTTGCATGCCATTTACACCTCAAAAGAAAGATAGGGGCAAATCTGGCTCTAGGCCAAAGACATCCCCTAGAGCGCCCTAAGCTGTGCCTAATCCTGTCTTTTCCCTGCAGCTGGTAAAGACCCTGTAATCTCCAGTGCTGCTACTTCTTCCCCATGGTGCCGCAGAGAATTTTAAGCTTTCTCCTTGGCTGCAGAGTGGGTGTTTCTGAGAGACAACAACAACCAGGATGGATTTTAGGCTCTCTTCATTGGAAGAATTTTCTTCTCATGGTCTCAGCTACTGCGCTGTCACCACCTCCAGTGTAAAACCTTTATTCCCTGACAGAGCCAGACACTCTTCCTGCAGGGTGACCCCACATCTGCCCAGCCACCCCGGGGCACGCACAAGCTGTCACACTGCTCTCCCTTCTAGAGGAAGCCATCAAGCCTTTGTGTAGCCACCCTGAGCCTGGGTGTGGGTTTCTTGGGAAAGGGAAGAATTTACGGCAATTTTTTTCCTGTCTTTCTCCTTTGGCGTGCCATGAGATTAACAGACATTAGCAAATGCCTCTTCCCGGAGTGCTGTGACAAGATGAAACCTGCCCTGACTGGCACCTGCAGTCTGTTTCCCTCATGGTCTTTGATCTGCCATTGCTGAAGGTTAGAAGACCTAAATGGCTGAGAAACAGACACTTGGGTTTGCTTCCAAATGCTAGGAGCCTGTATGTGTCAAGACCGCTTTTCTCCCTGAAAAATTTGCTGAAGAACAGAGAAAATCTTTATTACTACTACTATTATTATTATTACTTGTCTTACAGAAGAAGTCAACCATCTTGATCAAGATTGCAGCCCTTGCATAGAATACGTTAAAATTCTCCTAAACTCAATTTTCCATCACTGACCACAGATACCACAAAGGGAATTCCCCTTATTCCATTGGTTTGAACATACATTCTCCAAATCTTTGTTCAAATTAAAAAATGTGCAAACAAATAACTCTCATTTCCCCTTCCCCGGGGAAGAGCATAAATAATTCCATAGGCTAGGGTATTACCTGCATACATCCCAGTCCCAAATATTTGAGTAATTTCATTTCCCACTGAAATGCAGTTACTGCTGGAGGCAAATGCACCAAACCCTTGCACAACAGAGCAGAGGAAGCCAAGAATGCCCTGCTGCAGAGGGATGTGCAAACATTTCCTCAGCTGAACTCCATCAGCCGAATCACAGAGCGTCCTGGTCTGGATTGGCACATTTTCACCCGACAGGATACTTGAGTGAAGCCAGTGCAGCATAACCACTGCTTCTGGGGAATGATGTGTCACTCTGCAGCATTTCCACAAATACTATTCAACATTTTTATTGACTTGCAGTAGTGGAGGGGAGAAGGAGGGGGTGAGCATGTTTCTTGACTCATTTGAGCAGGGCTATCTAAGAGGTAACATTTACAAGTAACTCCTTGACTGACATGAAATTTATTAGGTCCGTAACATGAATCTCCTTTGGGAAATCCCAGCTAAAGGCTTGTCTCTTCATGATTTAGAGCTAGGGGAAGTCCTCATGATGGACAAATTTTTGCTTTCCTCTTTGGTTCAGCTGCCATTTCAACAATCAATTTGTGCCCAGTGCCGCCTCCTCTCTTAGAGTATCTGAAAACATGAAAGCAGCAGTACTAAGGATAACAATTTTTTAAAACACTGAAAACTTCCCATTATAAAATTTCAACATTCTAGATAAGAAATTACTCCAGGCGCTATGGAATCCATGCCTAATAGTACAAGAAATTTTAACATATCCATGTGAATGTGCAGGTAAGTAGAGCAGGCTTTTCAAAAGTTAGAATAGAAGCCTGAAGGAGGATTCTGAAATTCAACTTGCATTGCTCAATGGAGAGGACTAGATTCAAATTGGGTTGTCCATTTTATTATTTTGACCACTTGTTCCACTGTCAAGCACCAAAAAATGGCACACATCAAACACAAACTGAAGAACTCAAACTACCAGTATTTGTATCATGGGAAATGATGCTATTTGTGTAATGGGAAATTATTGGTTGGGAAGTGGTGAGATGAAAATTTATAGGCTGGGACAATCAATGGCTAGGACACCTGGGGGACAACATAGGAAAACCCATATTCTCATCAAGGAACAGCAAGTTTCTTCATTCCATTTGCAGATGCTTCACTTCTCTTATCCCTCTGTGCTGAAGGGTCAATCCCCTGCAAGTGTCTACTTGCACTGAGTTCCCTTAGCTGGAAACTATGGGTTTTCCTTTACTTATGATTTTACCCTACTTTAATAATCTGCTCTGAAATTTTCTATCCACCCAAAACCCATATTTTACATGGTAATCTTGAGAAATATTCTGTCCAAAACCAGTTGAATATATTCATGAGAATGAGAAAAGTATTCACATTAAAACATGAAGTGACATTTTCTTTGAAAAATTTTGTCTAATGCTCTAATGCAGGGACTTGACATTTGTCTGGATAATGTCTTTTCTCCCAGATTTGTGCCTTATCATCCTGCCTTGATAATTTACTTAAATTTGGACAAATGTCCAAACTCTGAAAAACTGTGTTTTGCACATCCATAGTAAAACTCTGTAGAACTTCACAGGAAAATCTTTGAAACCTTCACTCCTACAGAATATGCTTCTGCCTGCGAGGGAATTAGACTTTGTTTTTAGCTGTAGCCCAGGACTGTTTTGAACAAGTATCTGTCAATACTCTGAGCATACAAGTGCACTGGCACTTCTAAAATGAAAAATACTAAAATCTTAAAGTTGATAAAGCAACTGCTCTAGAAAATTTATATCACTGCCACTAATACAACACCCAACAAAGTCTGGAAAACAAAGGAGAAATATATTACTGCTTGTCAACATGATAACAATATTGGTCCTAAGAAATGTTATAATTTAAAAGCTTTGAAGTGACCTAGCACATCATAAAGGTTATAAGATTTAGATATTTCACTATAAAAATGGGCACTGGCAACACAGCTCTTGGTTCTGCAAATCTCAAAACCAGTGTGAGGATGCAGAGCTGCCAGATGCCCCTGGGAGTCCCCCCTTGCTGAACCAGGAGAGTGAGCAGGCTCAGCAGTTTGCCCACACATCACATTTGAGAACAGACACAATAAAGCACACCTTGAGCAGTGTCTAATCTTTCCTAAATGCCATTTAATCTACTTCTTTCAGAGCTCTTTAAAGGAATTTGTACAGTGTCAGTAGAAAGACACACAGAAAATACCATGGATGAGGATCCACAGTGTGTAAATTAGATTTTGCTATTTTGCCTTGTAGCAGAAGGCAGTTTAAAAAGGCTTTTCAAAAGGTATGCACAAAGGTATCATCTCTGTGTTTTCCTCTCAAGAAAGACTAACCTATATGGTTTCATCTAATACTGTCAAGACAAGGCAGCAATCTTTGGAAAGAAATACTGTAGGAATCAGGCAAAATTAGAAGTTTCAGAATCAAGTTTTATGCTTAAATTAAGTATAACGCCACGCCCTCATTTCTGTAATCATACCTGTGTGTTGCCTGTGTGGAAGCAGACCACAATGTATGCCTTTAATTTGTAAGCAACATGAAAAATGCAAACAGATGGAGAGGCTACAATTCAGTCTACCAAGTACTGGGAGGTTCCTTGCCTTCCCACAGCAGCTGCGGGAATTTGGCTCAGAACTAGAAGCCAAATTTAGGATTTTCAATAGCAAGGCAGAATTGAAAATGTGAGCTGAGAAGTCAGTGGGAATGCAGGGAAGAGTGAAAGTCTAAAGAAAGCTGCAAGTTAATGAAGGTTAAGAATTCGATATGCAACCACAAATACATATGCTTTAAAAAGCATACCACAAATGCTTTATTTTAGGCCACGGTGAGTGGCCTGAATAAATAATCCTGAATCATGGAGCTGCAGCTGGCTCCTATATATGCCTGGCACTCTGGGTAGACCTGAGGATGTGGCTCCTTCTCTTTTGCTTACATCTCATGCTTGGCATGACTGGAAATCTGCCGAACTGATCCAAACTAGGAGCCTGCACCAGAAATGATCTCACTACCAACCACACTTGCTGCTGTCTCAGGTTGGCTCGAGCACTGAGCACTCAGTACAGTGACAATAAGCCCAAGGAAGCAGGGACATCTCTGGGTGCAGAGCAGCAAGCACAGATGGTGACCACAGAGCCAGCAGCCGTGAGGTGCTACAGTGGCTGGACTGATCTTCTGCTCTGGATCTGAAACTGTTGAAGCATAATGGTAACTCTGCATCATGTGGTATTGCCACATAAACGTAGTCTGAGAGAGCTGTTGCAAACACACAGGTTTGTTCACAGGTTCTTATTCTGATTGTAGTCTGGCTGTTGTGGTGATTTACCTGACTTACAGCAGTATTGAGACTAGAGTTGAACTCTAGAGGCACATAAGTACATCTGTACAATTTGAAGCAGCCTGAAACAATAGGATATTGCACTTGGTTACGTTTCCAAGTGATTTGTGTTTTACAGTTATGCTACTTTTTTATTCATCTTATATAGTATTGAGCAACACTCAGAATCAGACGATCAGAAACAACACTACCAAGGATTGTTTAACAAAGAATGGCTTGGATCACTCTACAAACAGTAAACAATTTGTACAAGCTGTATGCTGAAGCAATACCGGGATAAAACATTGCTCAACTAATCCACCTCGGGATTTTGTAAAATTAACAGAGAAAGGAAAATACCCATAGTCCCAGGTACGGGAAAGAGAGAAATCTAGTGTGAGAGGGCTCTCCATGGAAAGATGCAAAAGGAAGAGGTAAGAAAAGAAAACAGCAAGGTCAAGTCCATGAGAAATTTCAGCTGATGCTTATGAGGATTTATGAGCAGCTTGCCAGTATTCAAAAGCAAAGGCAAAGGCTGCCGTGGTTAGAAGTAAAACTAAGAATTGGGTCTTCAATGCCTGATTTAGGTGAGTAATTCTTAACACTTGTAAAAATCTCTTAGGGGTTAAGGAGTTTTCTTGGAAGAGGGAGGACTGTGGCAGACATAAAAATTCTCTCTCAAAGGGCAAATCAAGACTCTCTAGGTTGTGCAATTTCTCCTCTATCAAATTTTGACCTCCATAAGAAGGATGCTTGTCCACATACATAAGCACCTTTATTCAGACTCACAGAGGTACTGTTATGCACCACAAACTCTGCATCGGACATTCCTATCAAATCAATCAAGATTTTTAAGAGATTAGGCCTGAATTCCTCTCCCTTAATCCAAACGGACTCACTTGTAGCCCTTCAACTCCTTTTCTTTTCCATACTATATTAAGTAGGATTTTCTAGTCCTCAGAAATAATTAATTTTATGTGGCATACATTTTCAGTGATTCAGTCTTCAGTGCCTAACAAAACTAACCAACTCAGGAATCTGGGACTGGTTTCAGTAGGACCTGCATCTCAATTAAGTCCCTAGAACTGGGGAAAAAAAAGAACACACATTATTTAAGAGCAGTTTTGAACCCCTATGCTTCTACAAACAAAAGAATTGAGAAGAATAAATATAGAGGTGGGCAGGAAGGCAGTTTGCAGAATATAACAGAGACCAAGGGACTAATCAAGGTCACACAGAATCAGAGCCTAAAAAATTGGGTGAACATTCAGTGTATATAGTCAAAAGAATACTCAGGTTGTAACAAATGCAATACAGAGCCAAAGCTGTAAATAGTACAGAGGGACCAGGTGGTACTATCAGCACAGAAGAAAATAGCTAAAATAGGTTTTCTTTCTTTCCTGATTATGACAGAGCTCCTGAGGTGAAAGAGAGGTGAAATAAAAAATAGTTAAAGTTTCCAGCACTACAATCAATATAAAGTGCTCAAGTAACTGATCCAAGCTAGTAAGTACCACTCAGATCCAGTGCCTGGAACAGATCTTCTGCTCAGTGGTAAAAGATCAGTGCCACCCAGATCTTTTCCTGGAACTTTGCCAGAAGACATCCATGTCTCTTCTTGAGACAGATGAAAGAGGGAGCGCTGACAACTTTTCCATAGCTGAGTGGTTATAGCATGTGAAATTTGGGTTCAATCTTAAAGATGGAGCTGTCTTTGCTCTTTTTTAAAGCTGGGCTATGTGTGCAGGATCCTTGCAGTTCACCCTAGAAGCTGGGAAAGGGAAGCTCACTTTTTCCAGCACTGCTCAGAAAAAGTGGTTTGGACACCTCTGTTACTTGGCAATGACAGGAAGATGCTCCAAGCCAACAGATGATCCAAGGCTGATGCTAGTCTGAGCAAGAAGGAGCATCACTGTCTGGAAGAGCCTGGGACAGTGTCAACAGGCAGGATTACACTTTTTAGCAAAGACAGAAGCAGTAGCAGCCTGGCCAGGACCGGGCTCACACCCTGAGCTGGGCTGACTCCCAGTATCTAATTTTGTCTAATCCCTAAATGCTACCAAAACATCGTAATTTTTTTCTCATGACGTGACTGAAAAGAATCTGAAATAAATGTTTTATTTTCATATTTTTCTCGTTACTTCAAAAATGACAAGAACAAAGCAAAGGCATTCTGATTTCTTAGGGAACGATTTCCTCCATATCTGGGGGTTTTGCAGTCCCGGTTTCCCCGGGGCGCCGGAAAGCCCGGGGGGGCTTGGAGCGCAGTACCCACACGCCTCTCGCCAGCTTTCCCAGTGCGGGTGGAGGCGCCAGATTTAAGAGTAATAAGGCGCCGTAAGCGGGAGAGAAGGGAGCGCAGGGCGGAGGCGAGGCCGGAGGGCACCGGAGCCGGCCGAGGTGAGAGCTGCCCGGCGCTTCCCAGCCTCATTCTCCCCGGAGCTGGTGTCAGGTATTGAGAGGAGGGGTAGGGGCCCGGGGAAGAGATGGCTGGAGGCTTTCCAGCCCCGGCTCACGCAATGCTAACTCCGCACGCAACGGGGAGGCGACAGGCGGAGGAGGGGAAGCTCTTCGGCTTCCTCAGCCCCTAAGATGCAGGCGAGACTTCGCCTCCCGACAGCGAGAGCTGCGAGCCCTCCCGCCACCCTGCTCCCCTCCCGGCACCTCCTCCGCTAAAACTTTTGGCCCCGGCCATAAAAGCATCCGCGGCTCAGCCGCTCCGCTTGGCGAGGGCCCAAGGGCAGCTGGCAAATAACTGCGACCCCTCAAGCCAGGGGACGGGCCAGACAACGGCGATTTGCCAGCGGGGCCGTCCGCGTCCCGCCCGCACCGCGCCGCGCACCGCGGATGCCGGCGGGTTTAAAGCCGGGAGTGGCAATGCCAGGCGCCCAGAGGTGGCGGCTCCGGTTCAGGCTGAGCCTGAGAGCAGCGGGCCGTCCTCTCCGCGCCCTCTGAGCCGCTCGCCTTCGCTCCCTGCAGCGGGCTGGGCTGGCCCCGTCCCGTCCCCGCAGCCCGGCAGGCGAGTGGGAGGGAGAGGGAGGGGGCGCAGCAGCCCGCTCGCTCCCGGTCCGCGGGGCTGCTCGGAGCAGGTGGCTGCCCCGGGGCGAGCTCCGAAGGGTTAAGGAGCTGGGAAGGTGATAACTGCGCTGGGATCGGGCGCAACCGGCATTTGCCTGCGCATGACCTGCCAAGCCCCGGGTGACAGGTACCGGGGCCCCTAATGAGTTTCCCAAAGGCTTGGATCTGAACGTCGCCGTCGCCGCTCTCCTCGGACCGCGGCTGTCCATTAGAGCTGCCGCCGGCTGCACAGCTCCTCTCCATCCTCCTCAAGGTCTCGGATGGACGCAGCGTGCAACAGGTCAGTTCTGCTACAGGACCCCGCCGCTTGTTTCACCCCTTCGTCCCCTCGCTGCTTCTGAAAGGCTGGAGCAAATGGCAGGAGCGGGCGGTCCCCAGGCATGGGGACGGGTAGCGGGACCAGCCAGCACAGCCACGCAGGGTCCGCCGGCACCGTCCGCAGCCCATCCCCGGGGCGGCGGACCGCCAGCCTGCGATATCGCGACGGGCCCGAAGGCGCGGGGAGGAGGGGAGGGTTCGGGATGGAGTGGGCTCCGTGGCAGCGTGCAGAGGCTCCTCCGGAGCAGCGGGAAATTCCAAAGCGGGCGCGTAACCCGTTTCTCGCAGGGGGTTTTTCGCTGGGGCAGGGATGTGCAGCGCCGGAATTAACCTGTCTCCGGCGCACGGCAGTTGTCTGCATCTGCGGAGGCTCATCTGGAGAGAGCATCCTCCTGCTTCCCACTGTGCCTCTCAGCCGTGACCTGTTGGATCTCTCGCTGAGAACTTTCCGTGCTGGCAGAGAGACAGCAGCGGCCTCCCCGCCGGCTACGACTTCGAACCCTTATTAGGAGCTTGCCACTTGATTATCGATTATCCCTTGATTCTCGCACAGGATTCGAGGGGCTTTAGGCACATGAGGAGCGCATAGCAAGGACTTGCCCGGACTCCGAGCGCTGGAACGGCTGCCGGCTCTTCCCTCCGCCACTCCAGCGCGCCCCGTCCGGGCTTCCCCTTGCCCGCGGGACCTGAAAGTTCCCCCCACCCCGCGGGGACGCTGCCCGCTGACCTTTCCCTTTCCCTTGCAGCATGGCCCTCGAGAGACTCGGGGAAGCGCTGCGCGGCATCCCCCCGTTGCAAAGCTCCCTCCTGCTCCTCCTCTGCCTGCTCGCCGCCATCCACCTGGGCAAACTCCTCCTGCAGCACCAGCAGCGCCGGCGGCAGGACCAGCGCCGGGCGCCGCCGGGCCCTTTCCCCTGGCCCCTGATCGGCAACGCGGCGCAGCTGGGCAGCGCCCCGCACCTCTCCTTCGCCCGGCTGGCCAGCACCTACGGCGCCGTGTTCCAGCTGCGCCTGGGGCGCTGGCCCGTGGTGGTGCTGAACGGGGAGCGCGCCATCCGCCAGGCCCTCGTCCGCCAGGGGGCCGCCTTCGCCGGGCGCCCGCCCTTCCCGTCCTTCCAGCTGGTGTCGGGCGGGCTCAGCCTGGCCTTCGGCGGATACTCGGAGCTCTGGAAGCTGCACCGGCGGGCGGCGCACGCCACGGTGCGCGCCTTCTCCACGGGCAGCCCCGCCACCCGCCGCCTGCTCGAGCGGCACCTGGTGGGCGAGGCGCGGGCGCTGGTGGCGCTGCTGGTGCGCGGCAGCGCCGGCGGCGCCTTCCTCGACCCCTCGCGCGTCCTGGTGGTGGCCGTGGCCAACGTGATGAGCGCCCTGTGCTTCGGCCGCCGCTACAGCCACGGCGACGGCGAGTTCCTGCGCATCGTGGGGCGCAACGAGCAGTTCGGGCGGGCGGTGGGCGCCGGCAGCCTGGTGGATGCGCTGCCCTGGCTCCAGCGCTTCCCCAGCCCCGTCCGCGCCGCCTACCGCGCCTTCCGCGACCTCAACCGCGACTTCTACGGCTTCGTCCGCGGCAAGTTCCTGCAGCACCAGCGCAGCCTGCGCCCCGGGGCCGCTCCCCGCGACATGATGGACGCCTTCATCCGCCTGCAGCGGGAGCAGCCGCGGCTGCAGCTCGAGCACGTGCCTGCCACTGTCACCGACATCTTCGGCGCCAGCCAGGACACCCTCTCCACCGCCCTGCAGTGGCTCCTCATCTTCCTCATCAGGTATGTGCCGGCGGAGGCGGCAGCACACCGGGGCGCCCCAGCTGCCCGGGATGGGGGGGACACGCGAGCCTGCCTGGAGTGCGAGCGCCCGCCAGCCCCGGGGGAGCCCCGTTTAAACGGCGCTGCATGGGCAAAGGCGCTGCTGGGAGGGCTCCCGCGGCGGGAGCAGCCGGCCCGAGACAGCACGTGGAGCTGCGGGTCCGGGCACAGCCGGGAGCGCGGCCCCGGCAGGAACCCGCCGTCGGGTCGCGGGCGTGCGAGACCGGGCAGCGCCAGCCCGGTGCCGCAGTGGCCTCCGATTAACTAACACGGAAGCTCTGGGAAACCTGCCAGAAAGAGATAAGGAAGTATAAAAGGAAAGAAATCCCACCCTACTCAGGCCGTCGGGTTATGGTGCATAAGGAGAGGCTGGCAGAAAGGCAGCCCAGTAAAACCTGAAAGTAACAGATTTGAGCAGGTCAAGATCAAGGAGATCATAGGAACGGGATAACAACTGCTTAAGCACGATAAAGAGTTCGTGCACCGGTTTACAAACCCGCTATTATGCGTTGTTTGTGCCTTCCTTGCCATTGCGTGACTGGGCAAGGCAGACCCTTTGGGCAGCCGGCGGGAGCGCTGCCCTGGCACCGGCCCGTCCGCCGGGGAAACTCGGAGGGGGAGGAGGTTTTAGAGAAGGTGCCATTACACTGACTCTCTTGTCGATCCTGTTTTTTTTCTTTCATCGCCTGCTTAATTTGTAGGCTTATGAAAACATTATCTACTCAGTCGCTTCTTGAAAAACAGGCAAATATTTAACAGTCCAGCTAAGGGTGTGATGCCCGGCGTTCAGGTAACTTTTGGGTTTCTCCCCATTTCTCATGTTTGCCCAGCATTTGACATGTGAGTCTGCTGCAGGAGGAAAAAGCAAGGATACAGAAGCCAAACTTGAATACTTAAAGCAAAAGAAGGCTGCTGAGACAGAATGTGTGCGTTTAGACAAGCAAAAGATGTATTAACATTTTGATCTTGTTTGGTTACTATGTAGCCTTCCAAACTGTCCAGACTTCGGACTTCAAGACAGTCATCTTTAATTTGGTATTAATTAGAAAATGCCTTTTCAAACTAAAAGTGGGATGTTCTTAAAGCCATTCTGGAAATTTAATAATTTGGAATTTATTTTTCTAGTTTAGAAACCTGCAGACTTTCAAAGGTATGAAATATGTCTAGTGATAACAAACTCCATGCTAACTTTTAAAAGTCACATACAGAGTCGGAAAATCAAATTCTTGTTCCCATGGAAAATCCAATACTTAGAAGAGACAAGTAATTCTAGTTTTAGGATTAATTTTCAAAATTGGATCAGGATATTCAGTTTCAGCACATTTCAGGTTATTGTTATTTTTTATGTTGAGAATCAGTTACATGGGAAGTCTGTTATTTTCTCTTTGTTGTTTTCAACTGAGGTCTACACATTCCTGCAATATATTTTAACTCTGCTCAAACGGCATCATTTAGGAGAGCGTGAGATTCTGTGAAAAATGTTTACAGCAAGGATTATTTGTAAGAAAATTCCTTTGAAAGTGCTATGCACGCACACAAATCTTGCTTTAAATGACAGGTATCCGAAAGTGCAGGCTAAAATGCAAGAAGAAGTGGACAGGATTGTTGGAAGAGACCGTCTGCCATGTGTTGAAGATCAGCCTCACCTGCCCTACATCATGGCTTTCCTGTATGAATCCATGCGTTTCAGCAGCTTTGTGCCTGTGACTATCCCGCACGCCACCACAACCAACACCTTCATCATGGGCTACCTCATCCCCAAGGACACCGTCATCTTTGTGAATCAGTGGTCAGTGAATCACGACCCAGCAAAATGGTCCAACCCGGAGGATTTTGATCCAACAAGATTCCTGGATGAGAATGGGTTCATCAATAAAGATCTTACTAGCAGTGTGATGATTTTCTCATTGGGAAAGCGTCGGTGTATTGGAGAGGAGTTATCCAAGGTGCAGCTCTTTCTCTTTACCTCCATACTGGTGCATCAGTGCAATTTTACTGCTAATCCAAACGAGGACCCTAAAATGGACTTTACCTATGGGCTGACCATTAAACCTAAGCCTTTCACCTTGAATGTTACGCTTCGAGATACGATGGATTTGCTCGATCAGGCTGTCCAAAGACTGCAAGCAGAGAAAGCAGCCAGTGAAAGTCAGCTGTCAGCAAATGTCTAAACAGTAAACCTTGCATCTACAGATAATCCCCCTCTCTCTTTCTAGACTTACATAATTCATAGCTTGTTCTGGTGATTTTTTTGGTACATAGCCAATATTATACATTATAAAAGCAGGAAGAAAAGTTGCACAAGATATAATTCAGTCATCTTTTTAATTCTAGAAGGAGAGCCAGGGGAACAATATATCAAATGATTAAACATATGCAATTTGAAAGTAAGCCTTTTCTTTTCTAGCTTGTTCACGGAAGTTGTCATTGTAAAGTGCTTTTTATCTACTGACTGGTTGGAGCATCTCCAGGAGCTGTCTATACTCCTTTCCGTGTCTCCACACACTATGCCTTAACTCTAAGTTTGCCTTTAGTGACTCCACATCTAGAAGTGAAACCTCTTATTAAGAAACAAACAAAAGCAGTTGCTCAGAATGCTGCAGCCTGCTTCTGAATTTACTCTGCTGGAAACTGCCATAGGCTCATGGCAGCTCTGGTGTTGTGGCTGCTGGGATGTTTGTTAATGCCTCAATAATAAGTGTTCACATGAGTTTTGGTAAAATGGCAATGTAAAGTCCTGCCTTCAGCATTCCAAAATGTTTACATAAATGCATAAAAAAAATAAAAGTCTTGCTTGTAAGCACGTTTGAAACTAAAGTTCATGTTTTTATGAAACTCGACAGAATGCCCTAATATAGTACCTTTCCATAAAGTTTTGAAAGATCAGAATTTCTGTCACTAGATAATAAGGGTCTTACAAATCATACGCTAATCTGTTCATTAGCATGTTCACAAGCAAACTAAGTATTTGAATTAGGTTTATAAATGTATAGCTGAGATTTATGTTTCTTTAGGAAGGAATTAATATTGTTGTTCCTAAACACATAGGTAAGTCCAGTAAAATCCACATTGGCCAAGGCAGTTTGAAGTGAGACTGGGAGGGTTTAAATTAAAACATTCTTGCCACAAGCCTCAAGTAAAACATACAGCAAATAATACCCCTACTCACTAGTCATTCTGTTAGGTCGGGTTAAATAGTACATCTGAAAACCAACTATGTACTTTTAGTACAATTTGTTTGGAACAAGGTCTCAGAAGGAAAAGTAACATTACATGCCCTAATTAAAAAACCCATTAACTGAACAAAAAATACTTTTAAAATATTTGTAAGGCAATGTTCCTCATATTTATTTTTTTTAAAACACCTATTATTTTTAAAGTAAAGCACACATGAAACTTTATGGTGTTGAACCTCTGGCTAATGTTTGTATACACAAAACTGCATGTTTCTCTAGAAAGCAAACAGCCCAACGTAAATGCCTGATTTGAAAAGACTTGGGCACTTCTTTGGAGCTGCAAATCGCCTCCAATGACACATGAAATCCATCAGACATGAGAGTACCTCAATGACTTGCTGTGCTCAGCCGAGTACCAGATACAGTGCTAGCAGAGCTAGAAAAAGAAGGGTGCAGTGCTACACAGTGAGGTGGCTCTGCTGAGACCGAAGCAGGGGAAGGGTTTGCACTGTGACTTACGATGGATGGGCAGCCTTTGTCACGCTGGCAGCAGGGACAGAGCTCCTACTGACTCTGGGAAGGGCTGGCTTAACAACACCATCCCCATCTTCAGTACAAGCTTCACTACTGATTTGAAAAACCTGAATCAAGCCTACAAGCACGGCTCTATAACCCCACACAGACAATGGCCTGTTTAAAGTCTCTGACTTCATATGACATCTATCATCGGCTTTAGAGCTAAAAAAAAGCTTTCTGCTACATACACATGGAGTAACCTCAGGTGTTTTTCTGAATTATGTACAAGTTTGTGATATCCCAGAACTTAGCCTATATCTGTGAAAAGCTTTATAAGATACTCTGCATTTTCATATGGAGATCTACATTAGATCAAATGCTAGCAAGACAATTTTTCTTGTACCTTTGTAAGTGCTGTTATTAAAATAAATAAAGTATGTAACCTACAGCTGAATAGCTATTCTAATGCAAGGATCATCAGTTCATATTTTAATAAAAAATGGCTTTTGCAATTTTTTACTCTTCCAAAAGCTTTAACTGTGCATTGGCTACTAGTGCAAAATCCATCCACACTGCTCCTGTCAGTCACGGGGTTGCACACTATATAGCTGTTAGTCACATAATGCCTCATGTAATCTGTGAAGTTAATCAAATTTAGTAGCACCTATTTAGAATGTATGCAGTCATTTAGCAAGCTAAATTCTGTGGTCGTTTTGAGATGTATCATTGTGTTACCAAAACAATAAATAAAATTATTCTTACACTACCATTGCTTAGTTTATATACAGCTTTCTAACTTCAAGATAAAGAAAATTATTATTTCTGACTTGGAAAGTATTTTAGATATTTGTTTATATACTTTGCACCTTCTTCCCATTTCTGGATTTTAAGGTTTTTCCTCCATGCTGCCCTTACAGGTTTTCAGGTCTGCCTGCATTTCATACCTTGCCATCTGTGTCCAACTTCCTAATGCCCCTTGCTAAGAACATTCCCTGCTGCTCGCCTCAGCATTGATCTGAATTCTCCCATGTCTTTTGCTTTTTTCTAATACCTGTTAATCTCTCCTCAGCCTACACAATCTCCTCTGCTATGTTCTTCCCTCTGGCATTTCATTTTACTTCCACCTCCCCTGTTTTCAAGCTCACAGGCTTGTTTTCCTTTCTCTTTTTCCCTCCTATACAGTGCTGGCATCTACATATTCCTGACACTGGGGGCCAATTCGTGCCCTTTTGGCCTGGGTATATAGTCAGGAGTGCCAGGAATGGAAATCTCAGAGCCAAACAGGCCTTGATGTGCCCTTGCAGAGCAACCTCTCACAAAATGAAGGCAATCCCATGGTGTAGGGTGGCTGTTACTGAAAATGGAAAACATTTCTTCATGATGAAACACCTACCCCATCCCTTGGTCTTCTTTTCCTCAGTCTGCTATGCAAGCCTGCTTAATTCAGAGCTGTCTCAGAAATGACCACATTTTCCCTAACCCCAGGGCAGTGGAACAAGAGCTGGGTGGGACACGAGGCTGGGCAGACTGATGAGCAGTGCTTTCCTTCTCACTTGAGGTATTTTCATCTGCAGTTTCTCCCTATGGGGGCAGGATCTGTGTTCAGGCTGGGTTGGTGAAATCAGAAGCACAAGTTGAAGACCACTTACAAAGTCCTCCTGTGAATAGCTAAGGGCCTGTGGAGTAGGTGTAGTGTCCAGAGATAGCCTGTGCAGTGTGTACCTGGCCAGGGCTGGCCAGTGGGACAGTGCTGATCAAGCAGGTGCTCCTGGGTGAAAGCCAAGAGTACCTCCCTCACCTGCCTGTGACTGGGTCACCACAGCAAGACTAGACAAAGACAGGTTGCTCTTTCTTCATGAAGAAAAGCAGGAGTAATCTAGGCACCTGTACTCAAGACAAGAGTTTTCCTTTAAAACTCTTCTTGCTCAGGTTGTAGTGATTTCAGTGGTTTGGGAAAGCCAAATATCATCTCATGCTTGCTTTCTCTATGTGTGTGCACACACACACACTTAACCAATTCTCCCAGGATTTTACTAAAATCCTTTATTTAGATTGCAATAAGGTATTAAAAAAAAACAAAACAAATATCGTAAGAAGGAAAAAAAGCCCACAAACCCCCAAAACAGGAAGCCTGGACTTAAGCATACATTTCTTGCAGAGTTAGTAGCTGTCAGACCACCCCACTACATAACAAGGTCGGGAACAAGGAGGAGCTAGTAGTAGTAGGTGCCAGAGTTGATATGGGATACGTTCATACCAGTCAAGTGTACAACTACAGTCCTTATGAAACCAATGGAAACTTGCTGGCTTCAGCAGGAGCTGGTTCAGAGCTGCTGAAATGCATACCAATAATGTAACAATAAGGAAAAAGGCTTGTCAGAGCCTGAGCAGCAAGCACTGCTGCAAAAGTAGAGGTGGTGGGGATGTCCAGGATCTGTGCAACAGCTGCTGGAACCAGCACATGGCACCATGCAACTAAATGCAATGCCAGTTAGTTTTACATCAGACCCAGTGGAGTTTTGTGAGTTTTGGGGACTGATGCATAGGTGTGTCTGTAGGAAATTGTTTCAGAATATCCAACCAGAGGAATCAGAGACTAGGAAATTGGGAACTCACATTTTTCTGAGAGGAGTTGAGGAATTAGCCTTGGAAAGTAAACAGTTAACATTTGCCTTTGCTGCATCTTTAATTTGGTTAAACATTACTCAGATCTTTCATTTGCCTACATAACAAATTCAGCTTGGGGTAACACTGAAGGTGGATCTGGCGTTCTTCATGAATAAAGAGAATGGCTGGATTCTGAGTATAGCTATTATTTTAGCATACACTAATATAGTTGTAATAAAGCTGTTATTTTGGTGTACAGTACAACACAGATACTGTGATTCAAGTTTCAGCAACTTCTTTGCTGTTTGCCACCCCGCATTTTTGCAGCTGACTTTTTTCCATTTTTCAGTGGCTTGTACTCAGACCAGGCCACCACACTTAACTGTCAGGTGAAAACAAGCTGAGTGTTAAGCACAGACAGTCTGGAACATTTTAGACAGCTGATGCTTTGACAGCCCTCCTTTCAGGCTTTTTGCCAACTTTTCAGACAGCTTCACGAACCAAGAAATTTGTTGCTCAGTTAGTGTTGCCCTGTCCTTCCATACTTAGAGCAGATCTTGCTCCAGCCTGCAAGCAGGGCTGGGGATACTCAGATCAGAAGGGAGTGTCTCAGGTCCCTGTGCCCTGGGTCTTTGCTGGATGTCTGGGGACAGTGATCCATCGGTATAGTTAACTCAGGAGATACAGGATGCTCATTTCAAGTGCACATGGGCAGAGGCAGGGAAGGGAGCAGATCCATAGGGAACTCATTAACAGTGCATAAATCAGCTGCTGAGCTATATAGGAGTTCTTTGCTGGAGTGGCTGAGAACTGACAGAGGAAAATATATGTCTGGACAAGATTTCATCTGGGAAGGAAGTATGCACAGGGTCTCTGATTTCCAGGAAAAGAGATTTTACATTGCTTGTAAATACACATACAGACACAATGTGCCAGCATTAGGGGGATAAAACCCATGTGGTATTAAAGATATTCACATCAGCAGCAGGGAACTTCAAAATGAGAGCATCAGGACCAAACCTTACCAGGTGGAAGACAGGATGAGTGTTTTTCTGAAAGCTTTGGACAAACAAAGGATGTCCAAAAAGTAAGGCCTAACTGTCTGTTAACTCAAATAATAGATCTGGGCTGCAGCAAACATGGAAACAAGAGATGAGAAATTAAACATGAGGGACTGGCTGCAGGATTTGAGAACAAAACAAGTTACAACAAAAGGCCATGGATAGTCTGTCATTCTCCTCATCTTGACATCCCCAGTACCTGAGAACAACAGCAGGAAGAGACAGCCCAGCTGCAACAGTCTGAACACCTTTTGGGGGAATCTTCCTCTTGACATTCAGACAGAGCAGTAGAAGAAGCTGGCACTACACCAGAAACACTTCTGATCTAGAGGGTCAGTTCAGAGTCATTTATTTGAGCTGACCAGGAAGAGTTTGGTATCAGTCAGTTATTCTTACACTACCATTTTGTGTTCAGCAGTATCTAGGCTTGCTCAATACCCCCTAAGGAAAGAATGGCATATATATTCTGGCAGGCTCCAGGACTGGGCTCAACCCCTGGTATTATTGGTATGCTTTCAGTGCTGGCTCAGAATAGACTTTATTTCCACAATCTCCATTCTCCCAACCTGACTTCTGGAAAGAGCATAACTTATCATGCAGAAACAGGCTTCTGAACCTCTCGTGATAACAAATGGGATTCCACAGAATCACATTTTCTCTGCTAAAAATAACAGAACATCCTCCACTTATTTAGACTGCTCTGCTCATCATAATAGAAGTGGACATGTGGAGTGAGACACCTTGCTCCCAGTAAAAAAGAAAGGTTGACCAAGCAAGACAAAGTTAGACTTCACCAAGCAAGTATGGTTTGCAATTTTCTGTAGAAGAGTGTGCAACAATACTCCATGCTTCTTTTAGGCTTTGTATTCTGTGAAGTATTTCCAAGCTGCAGTTCAAAACTTTAATTCAACTGTATATCTTCTTTTTAATTACACTTTTTCACTCTACAGAGGAAAAGCATAAATTGTGAGGCTATTAATCTTCTGTGGTTCAGGGAATTTAGATAATTCAAGTTTTAAAAAGTGCCATCAGAAAGTAAATTTAAACTTCACACTAATTATCCTAATGAAAAAATGAGACTCCTAAGTGAACCTTTGTCTCATTGTAACAAAGCTCATTTTCCTTCCTTTCATTTATGTACACTGCTGCTGGGACACAGCACTGTGCTTCAACTTGTTCCAAGACGTAACTCTGTTCATCTCTCTGTTTCTGGCCTAAGAGAGGGAGAGCTGTACCTACACTCCAGAACAATGTGCCCTGCAGGGAAGCTTTCTGAGCAACCCTTCCAGGTGGCACAGAAACAAAAGAGACCTGTTTTCCACCAGTTTTCTCCAAATAAGAATTCTTTCTCTCATGTGCCTAACCTGCTGCCCAGCCTGCATCTTTCTAGCACATGAGGAGCACCAGTGCCACAGCAAACTGAGGGCAGATCAGCCAGTGAGGCTTTGGTCAGAAACCACACAAATTGCATTTTGAAAAATCAAACAAGGAAGAATTCCCATAAAGGAGCGAAAGAAAAAAAAATCCAGAATAAATAATAAATATTTAAATTGAGAAGGTTCTCCACAGAATTACAAGGCAGATCCTCCAGTGACATCACACTTGAAGTGAAACTAGGTACAAAAGAACCCCTACTCCTGAAGGCATTAAGATATTTAGCACCTGTGTGTGCAGACTTACAGCACTCTAACAATCTTGTTCTCTGCATCTGAAGGTTAAGGTACTAATTTCCCTGAAGCCATCAGCAGAAACAGAATACAAAACATTTGTCTCACAATGTATCCACTATGCAATGCTGTTTAAATATCTTCACGCCTTACTTAAAGCCAGCAAGATTCCTTTCCAATCCTCACAAAGGATCTCTCATCCTAATATAATACTTTTCTGCTCGAGTAAACAGCTCTAGCCTGTTCCCAGAGTTAAGTGTATACAGTAGTTTTTATTTGGTATAAAGCCATAAAACTCCTCAGCAGAACAGAAAGGGAATAAATAGATGTTCCATCAATTGTCTGAAAGACAATTTCACAAAACTGTGAAAGCGGAAGAGATGCATGAGGCTTGGATACTAAGGTTAATTTTTGCTCTCAAGAGGACTGATCTCTCATGGGATTTATGAAGAAATGAAGTGACTGGACTTCCTTAGCTCTTTTAATGTAATTATGAACAAGTTCCTCCCTGAGGATTTGTCATCCCTCTTTTTTTTCCAAAAATCACTGAAATACATGCAACTCTAGGTGGCAAAAGTCAATTATCTCACTTAAGCCAAGCCATAGATACTAATTTTTATTTTTCTTATAAAGGCTCTCTGCTTTCTGGGGAAATCCAGCAAAGCTTGATCATATGCTAATAGAAGCAGTTGTTCTTCAGGGCCAACAGCAAAGAAGATTCTCTGTGTTCAGATGAATAAGTATAGGAAAAATTGGGACAGTTGAGACGTGAGAATGAGAACATATCAGAAGAGGAGAAATGACAGGCCAAAGATAATAGAAAGAAACATTTTATCCTGTGGAGGAGAATGAAAGTTAGGAAAGAACGTGAGCAGCTGCTAACAGGGATTTGCCCCGTGCCCATGGGTACCACAGGCTGTGATTGGTGCTATTGTGGCACACACACATTAAACACCTCTGCCATCTGCCCTTTTATCTCCCCATACCAAACACATTCAGGTTATTGATGTGCCACGCCCCTTGTTACTCCCACACCAAATGCTAGAGAACTGCATTTTGGTCTGCTTAGAAACAGAAATATTAAGCTACAGAACATCATTGATGGTGCAGTTAGATTAGGAAAAAAGCAGTACTCTTACACTGGTGGGGCACATTTTCTTAGAGATTCAGGAAACAAGCCACACTGTTTCAGCTAGGCCATGTTGCACAGTCTAACCCAACTGCCAGATGTCACAGAATCCCAGACTGGTGGAGATGAGAAGGAGCCTCTGGGAGCCATCTGACCTGACACCCTGATGAAGCAGGGCCTCCTGGAGCTGGTCTAGTTTATCTACTTCATGTTAATAACAACTAACCTGCAGTGCTATAATCATTTTCTTTCAGATATTTTTACAGTAAACACATAGTAAATACATTCACCATTAGTTCACTTTCCTTTCTTCCTAAAGTTAAGCCCATGTGGGCATAACCCTGGGAAACACATTGCTGTCCCTGGGAAGTGTTCTTCCACAGCATCCTTCCCCAGTGTTACAGGATAAGAAAATCCTTCCCTTCACTTTCTTTGGGAGGCATCCCCATAGGCAGGAAGAGAGAAAGGTCATGTAAGACAGCATGAGTGCCCATCTCCTGCTGTTTTGAGCTGGATTTTATGTGATTCTGTGTGCATTTGCTCCCTGCTTCAGCACATAATAGAGAAGATCGCTCTGTCCAGAAGGAATTGTCAGAGACTTTCCTCCCACTGAACTGAGCCAGTAAGTCATTCACGTCTTCCCCAGATGTTTCTGTTTTCTGAACTAACAGGAACCACATGTACTCCTGGCTCTCCCTGAAGATCTGGGCCAGCACAAACAGAGGAGGGGGGAATTCCCCACTTGACTTCAGGAACCAGGCGCCTGCAGGAGCAGGGTTGGTCCAGGATGCTTCCCAAGTGAAGGCTCTAACAAAAAACCACTCCCAAACCACTGGTAAGAGGGCACACAGGTGTGACCAGCTGTTGAAAATGCCCCTCACTCTCAAAAGATTTTAATTCTTTCTTAATATTAATTATTAACAATTTCTTAATTTCTTCCTAAACAGCATTTTAGTGTCTTTGATACCTGTAGTATCAATTAAGAAATACAGGCTTAATGGCAGTAGGTAAAGCAGCCATGCAATTTCAGATATGGATAATAAACATTACTGCCCTGTTTGCTCACTGAGTTTTAGTGTAGAAGTCTGTGTTTATTGTAATGGTCATCAGGTAATCAAAGTATCCAGCCATTACCTTTACTGAACTTTTTTTTTTTTTCAATGTACTGCTTACTGAAAATTAAGTTTTAAAGATAGGGAAAAAATTACAATTTATGCCAATCCAAATATGGGCAGGGGAATTCAGGCCACTGAATACACTTCAAAAGTAACTAGAAATTAGAACTCTACCTTTTCCTTTCCAGTGTTTGGCTTGTGGGTTGGAATATTTTCCTTTGCTGTCTCATTCTTGCATAGATACTGGTCAAAATCCCTTGCAGAATTTATGCTCTCCCAGGCTCCAAAACATTCTATTCAGTTATCAAAAACAGGTATGAAAACTACTTCAAATTTTTAGAGTCTTTCTTTTATCCAACACACAAAAACATATGTTTACAGATGTTTACCAAACCCAGCATGATTAAACTCTGCCACAGAAGTGGTCTCCAAATTTATTAGGAGGTACATCATGTTTTCAGCTTTAATGCATGTGTTTTATTGCCTTTTGGTTCTGACTGCTAAATAGCAGCACAATTTGAAAAGACAGGTTTAAGTGACATATGACTCTAGGGTAAATGAACTTCAGTAGCAGCACAGGCTTACAGACTAAGGCTGGAAAGCAGCTCCATGTTTTTATAGAATATTTCTTTTCCTTTGTCTAGCTTTGGCCAGGCTATATATTTTTTAATATTGCTTCTTTCAAGGTACTGGCCCTCAACCTGTGCTCAGTATCAGGCTTGGACTCCTGCAGAGGTCCCATGAATTCCTCCACTGAAACTGTAACTCCTGTCAGCTTGAGACCCTTCACAAAGGCACTCAGATACGAGTAAAGAACAAATTAGAGAGAATCACCACATCCCTATGCTGGTTTAAAAGAAAAAACAAAAAATCAGACCACCCTAATTGTAATTCTGCACTCGTGGTTTTCAACTTTTGACATACAACCCCAGGATCCTTTTATACACACTACCAGAGAACTTCTCTGCCAGTAGCCTGCAAGGCACAACAAAGCCACATATTTTGTCCAGGAATACACTAAAATATGGGGTTAAAGTTCATCATTAACTAAAGCTCCATTCAAAGTCCAGTGATCTTAACAAATATCATTAAATGTCAAAGATTGTCAGGTTACTTTCTTCTCCCAGATGAGCAAAACAGTATTCAGGAGACAAAGTGCTTGATTTGTGCCTCCATGCCCCCAAGAATTATTGTTTTTAATGAAACACATTGAGGGTCCACATTGCTGTCAGCTGTCTGCAACTTGGTTTATTTTTAGCTGGCAATATAGTTAATAAAAACCAGGTACAAATCTCATCCTGCTTTAGAAGAACATCTTGGAAATTGGACAGCTCTGCTAAAGTCATTATAAAACAAGATTTTAAGATACATCTAAAAAGCCATAAACCAAACTGTTCTTAATATGTCATAAAAGAGCTGTTTATCTGTGTGCATGCATTGAAACATCTGATGTTGCACTTTTCCATTTATAGGGAAAGGCAACCCTGTCAGTGAGACCACACACTATGTCACATTTAGTACCTGTTAGGAAAATTTCAGCATGATTTTAATTATTTCCAAGCTTGGTAAATCCCCTTCTGCCTCCTTGCTGGAAGGGTTTACATCAATTAAAATGGAGTGTCTTGTAAACTGTTTAAATGCCTAGAAAACTTCAATTTGCATCCTAGTTAGCAAATTCTTCTCCTTCTAATTGCCCAGCTACAGCCTTGACCACAACATGAAATGCAGTTTCACAGGTAGCACAGTACCTAGAATGTCCCTGTGTTGCTCTCAATACTGTGATGAATTGTTTGTGCTATCTACAGAGCTATCCTGCGCTGACAGGAAAACCGAGAAGTGGCAGATGGGCCACTTGGCTGCAGTGACACCAGACTCAGCTCCTTCAGCATTTGTACCTGAAGGGTAAACTAGAAAAGCTGGGACCATGAACCTGGTATCCTACATCTGTGGAGAAATGTGCATATGCAAAACCAAACGCGTTCATTCATTTTAGAATCAGGTGGCAAGACTGTTTGGGATCCTGCCCACCCAAACCCCAGGGAAAAGCTCAAGCAAGGAAAGACAGGTACAGAGACTACACAAGAGGGAACAACACCTTTGTTGGAAATGATGAGGGCCAGGAAGAGAGGCCTCACACTCCACCTTTGGCTCCAAGTCTGGTGCACCCGGACATACAATGATGATAATCAAGGACCAAGGTTTAGCTGAAGCAACTCCCTCATGCTGGGCCAGCATTAGAGCCTACAGGCTCTTTTATTCAGAGCAGAAATACACAGCCAGGTGCAAAGCAATAACCCTGTAGTCAAGCTGGGGCTTTCAGCTTCAAGAAGCTCAGCATTAGAGGTTTCCACACACAGTTACCCTTGCAAAGGGAAAAATTGAGTTATGGCCAGCAGAAGAAATTCTGCTGTTATCAGCAAAGCTGGGGCTGGAGTTCACTGATCTGTCCCTCATATCTTGGTCTGCAAGGCACAGGGGACAGCAAAAGGCAATTACAGGAATATATAAGAAATAAAGCCTCTTGGTCCCCTTCAAAAGAGACCTCAGCATCTCCTAGCAAAAAGTAATCTTCACTGGCAGCCAGACATCTCCCTGCTTTTCAGTCTAGCCAGCAAAATGAAACCTGAGAGCTTAATCCATAGTAAATTAAAGAACCAGTACGTGATTTAGTTATTAATAACAACATTCCAAGGAGTAGCAGTTTGTCCATATAAGCTGGCTAGAAGAAAAACCTTAAACATTCTTGCATGCTCTCATTCACAGCTGGGATGCCCATCTCTCCTGTCAGTACTTGTTCTGGTAGCACAAGCTTTGCTCTTATTTCTCAATGAAAAAACAATAGGAGTAGTGAGATCACCGTACTCCTTTATGCATTTTTCCCTTTGCAGAAATAAAAGGCCACATTTATATTTTGTTTCATGTTTCACTCCTATTTGGAAAAAGACACACGTGTCCTATTAAGCAGCCTGATGCTGCAGTAGGACTGAACATTGTTCTCCCAGTGTGAACAGATCACATAGAGATTTTGATACTACAGGGTTGGGTCATCTGAAGTTTCCTTGGTTCTGGATGTCACAAGCAAGCCAAAGCTTCCTGGGAGTAGAGGAAAGTGTTTGTTAGCAAGGAAATTCAACTGGTCCTTACAGTAACAGAAGGTGGATTACATTAGCAGGACAAAACTTCTGGTTATGCCTAACCACAATAAATACCAGATGCTTCCCATATATTTCTGCTTCACTTCAGGGTGGAGTTCTGAAGCTTTCAAGACAACATGCCCTAGAAGTCTTTTAGACACCTAACTCCCATGGAAAAGGAGGACAACAGCCTGCCCATAATCTTTCTGTGAAAGCTTTCATGGCAGGAGATACAAGTGCCACAAGTGCTTTATATCGTTGCAGGAAGAAATCAAACTTTGACATAGCCCTTACAATAATTAATCATTGGATAAGGAGTTATCCCAGAGAAATGTTATATTGCCAAACAACTCCCACACAGATGCATGTTAGAATTGTTTCTCCCTTGCATTTCAGGAATTAGTAAATAATGCTGGCACCAATTCCCAAACACAGGGTGATTTTAGTAGACCACCCTGTTTGGGACCAGCCCACAGTCATCAATAGTTAAATATAGTCCCTTAAATTATACACCACTGGTAATGTCTGACAAAATGCAAGCATGAAACAAACTCAGGGCAGTACTAAGGCAAGGGCAATCATGGGATTTAGGGGCAGAAAAGTCTCTTCATTCCCAAAGGACAGATTCTCCAATAAAGGGGTTCATCTCCAGGTTTAGAGCATGGGCTGAGGACACATCACAGGGTGCAGACACAGAGGCTGTGTCAGGCATTTGGACAGGGCAGGCTGCAGACCCTGAAGGGAACACACCATGAGCTACACTGTGAGATGCCTTAGTTCTTTCTGTCCCATGACCTGGGATCCCAAACTGGCTCATGAATTTCAGTCTACAATCTAGAAATAGAAGAGCTAATTGTAACACCAGCACATCAGTGCAGCCAAGTCCCTCACCAAACCTCTCTCTGGGGTTTCCTGTAACCACAAAACTGAAGTGTGCATTTCGAGCCATAGCCCTCACAGCAAGCCCAGCCCTTCCCTAGGGAAAGGGAAGGGTGTTAATGAGGAGATCCTAGGGAAGTGCTTTGCTAATCACATTTTCAGTTCGAGGAAAGCGTTCATGTCCCCGGGTAATCTCTTCAACAAAATTGCATCTGATGCCAAAAGTTAAGGAAATGAAAAATGAGTAAAGAGCAAATTAAAGTCCCATAGCATTTAATTGTGGAATCAACAAAACGCTGTGTTCCTGGAACAAGCGCCGTGCCCCAGGCACCTCAGCAACTGCAGCCCGGCGCTGAGAGAGGCTGAGTCTCCTCAGCGTCCCACTGTCCCAGCCGAGTGACAGCTGGGAACACACGAGACTCAAAGCAAAAATCCTGGGACATGTCAGGCTTTCTCCTTCCTTTCCTTTCTAATGTTTGCAGCGCAGTCTTGAGCGTGACTAAGGAGAACAACTGAAACAGTGGATGTGGCTCCTGCGAAGCAGCACATTGTCAGAGAGGCAATCACAGGGCTGGGGACTCAGTGGCTGCCCAGCATCGGTTTCCCCCACATGTGTCCCTGCAGGGCCATCTCCTTATTAGGATACAACTACAGGCTGCCATGGGATCTCTTTTTAATGGAAGCATAATCATGGTGCATTCAGACGTTTCTTTAAAAATTTAATTGATGGACATGCCTCCTTGCAAATCAATTTCAAGGAAATGTTAAAAGCTACTTTCATGAAGAGGAAAAAGGGGTTAATTAATAAGAAAAATATAACTCAAATTTAACACATTCATTCTGGTATTAAAATGGTTTTTCTTAAGTTCTTACTGTATTATCTCTCTGATAACATTGTGCTGAAAACTGTTTTCTTTCCTACACCAGAAAATCTGTTGGCTCCTCTCATCCCTTAAGTTTAAGACAGTTTAGAAACTGCAGCTTTTGTGATGTGAAAAATCTAACAGCAAATTCCCTCTGTGCTGAAAGACCATTAGTCTCTCTAAGGCTGCCCCAATGCCTGCAATATCAAGAATTACTCAATCTGAATATGAATATAGAAGGATATATCTGAAATCTGTCAATTAGAACTGGAAAATCTATTATGTCATTGGAAAAAAAAAGTGGACTTGAGTGATTGGGTTGCTTTGTACTCAAGTCTCTACATCACCTGTATTTTATTTTATTTACATTGAGCAACTGACTGCAATTTCCCACGTCTGGTACAAAAAAATAATTTTTATAGGTTTATAAGATTCTGAAAAAAGAGAGACTCCACTCAGTTGCAAAAGCTGATCCTAGAGATGAGAAGGGACCCTATCTGATAAAACAGGTAAATAACCAAAAGTATGACTGAGTAACACAGCATTATTCCCCCTCAGTAGCACATACTGCATGCACTAATCCTTAAATATATTGGAGGCTGTACATAGTAATGAAGATACCAGTGCAGAAATAAAATGCTGAACTAAGATTCCAAATTCCTCTGACTGCCAAGTGTCAGAAAAATCAGAATAAAATCAAAGCCAGCTCCAGAGAGGAGGAGTCACAGAAAAATCAACATCATAAAACAGAATTTGTCAAAACCTATGGAAATTGAACTCCTGGAGATGTACACAACTCTGCTGCAGACTTAATTTTTATGGACATTTCCCTTCTGGCTACAGGGCTCCAACTGTCTCAGGTCAAACCTACTGACAAGCCTGTGGTTCCTGCTGAAAGTTCTGCCCATATGCTTGGCAGAAAAAGCACTTGACAGCCCCTGCAAAGCTGTCTCTAGAGCTCACTGGTTTAAGGTTACATTTTGACTTCTCCTTACTTGGAATAGGACTGGAAATACCACTCGTTTTGGCAAGAAAACTGGGAGAGATTCAGTGTACTAGGTGATTGGACCAGTTATTAGCATCTCAGCAGGAGCCACTCAGGGATGCACTTCAGTCTCCACATACTTAAGAGCTAAGACAGCTTCAGCCTTGCCTGAAATTTCTCTCCCCTCCCTACTCCCACAGGATTTACTTCACTTTTTGGTGAACAAATACTGGGTTCAGGAAACCAAAGAAAGTCAAACATACTACAGACAGGTATTAAACATTCCTCCTTGAGTGTTTCTCTGCAAACCATAATCCATACTTACAAAAAAACACCCTCAAAAGACAAAACTCTACCTCAACACATAAAGCTCTCCCTTCCTCCACATCCTCCCCTTGAGCCACAGACTGCCTGGAAGCAGATATGATGTTTTGGGAGCCATCATCCAGAAAATAGAGAAAGGGTTGATGGACTATGTGTTGATTCCAACTGACTCAGTAACCCCTTCATGGAGCTCACAAGCTCACAGTTGGAGAGGCAAGGCAAAGGAAGGTAATACATTCATTTACAGCATCTTTTACCTTTTTCTTTACCATCTGTCTGCCTCAAATTGAACACATCAGAGACTTAAATTAGGAACTGTCAGCTCTATATAAAGATGAGCCTGCAGGGTTATCATCCAGCATTTCCTCTCCAGCACGCAAGGTATCCTGTGTTCATCAGGTATTTTTCCTGTATTTCCACTCAGAGGGAGGTCCAACTATGTGCTGTGGCAATTCCCTTTCATGTCTTAACTCTGCATTTAGAAGTTATGATATAAAAGGACGTGCAGGCAGTCTTTATCAAGTTTTCACTTCACACACAGATAGAAATTTCAAAGAGTTCACAAAGTAATCAAGTAGCTTATTGAAACTACAAAACACAGCAAGTTATATCTATTTTAACTTTCTATTAAACTTCTGGATATATCCACACAAATATTTCTGTATGCATATACAGCCAAACACAAAAGCTGTGATCTCCATACAATTTCTGCTCATGCAATTACAATTCTGCATTCAAAACCAGACAGGATCCATAGCAATCCTGCCAGAGTAAATCCAGTGCAAGGGAGAAATCATGAGGTTGCAAAGCAGGTGAACCCAGTCAGCCTGTTTGCCCTCCTTCGATACCACTGTGAACACACGAAACATTTGCTTCTTCTGCTGCTCATGGTTTGACATAGGAAAAGCTCCTTCATTTAAGTTCCTTCTCTAGCCCGAATTTAAGGATTAAATAACCCCCCAACCATTTAGAAAAGACACAGCATCCCTTTGCTTTCATTTATGGCTGCCAGCTACTGAAGTGGCTCTCAGCTGGTGGAATCAGCGTGGCCACCCCTCGCAGAGCGCTGCAGATGGAGCCACTGCAGCTCACACCCAGCATGGGCTGCCCCAGAGCCCTCAGGGGCTTTGAACTGAGCCCTGTAGCCAGTCATGGAAGAAATGGAATAAACTACTGGCAGTTCAAATACATTCTATCCCTCAAACCCGAGCTACAGCAGCGTTTCACGCTGGTGTCCTAGCTTTAGGTGAGAGCACGCTTAACAGTAACAAGCTCTTAGAACAGGAAAATGGCAGCTCACAGGCAATGCTTTTTTTGAACTGTCTTTTCTGCTTTGTATTTTTCCATATACATTTAAGTTGGTGAACATGAATTAACGTGTCTTTTGAAGCAAGGAAATTAGAAAATGACAATTTTTGCTTCACTGTCACTTGCCACATGCAGCAGTGCCCCACAGCACAAGGCAGTGACAGAGCACTGGAGCACCCCCTGAGGCTTCATGGCAGGCCTGAGGGGAGTCAAGCCCCAGAAGAAAGTCTTGCGTGTACGCAGTTACAGCCTCAAGACTTAACATGCCTTCCCACAGGAGTTACCAAATCCTTTGGTTAGCTCACCAAGGGAACAGCTTCCAGATTTTCTCTTTTAACTTAACGCCGGCCTGTGCCACAAGTAGATGTGCAGGCTTGTGAAACGCCCACCATTACGGCACCCACCACACGCATCCCACACGCACTCCTGACACAGACACAGCAGGGTGCAGCTGGATTCACCCCAGAGCACCTACTCACCCTTCCTTGGCCTCCAGCCCAGCAGCCCCCACAGGCCCAGCTGCCATCCTGCAGCCTCCTGCAGCAACACAGCTCCCGAGCCAGCCCGCACATGCCGAAGGCCCTCAGCCATTGACCAGGCGCTCCAAACGCGCCGATTCCCCGCGCCAGGGCCCACCCGAACCTCCTCGCTGTCCTCGCTGTCCTGGTCACTCAGCCTTGCTCAGGTGTGTTGCCTCTCCTGCCTGCCCGGCTGCTGCTCACACATTTCAGTGCCAGAGGCACAGCTGCTCACCTGCAGCAGAGCTGCACGGGCTGTCCACACGCTCCGATCCAGCCTGGAGCCAGCATAAATGCTTCCCAAGGCTTCGTCTTCCCTGGGAGCTAATCTAAAAGAGGCCTAAAAAGTGAAGGCTATTTTACCACTTACTGCTCTGTGTGTTCTCCCTGTGTTTGTCTTACATGTTTTATTTTAAACCATCCCCGTGGGTGAAAGAAACCTTCTTAACCCTGTTTTTTCAGATGGGGAAATAAGTTGTGGGAGGGAGGGAAAATTCTGTGGTGTGCAATAGGCTAGAGTAATCACAAAACTCCCCCTCTAGAGAAAATAAACTAATGACCTTTAGAGAAATTATGTACGATGGATAACTAATTAAAAGTATTGCTCAAATGACCATACAGGTCCAGGTCCAATAGTCTGGGGGCTTTTTTCCCCCTTGATCTACTGTTCTGAATTTCTCCCATGACAGCTGAAAATACCTGCCTTCTCATTTCCTGAATCAACTGGTTTGGACACGTAGGACTGGCTGTAAAAGGGCATGAAAGCAGTGCACCCCTGAAACAAGCTGGATCGGGTACTGGAAGCTAATGTCACACAAGGTCATGCAGGTACTTTTAAAAATCTCATCCTGGCACAAAGCCTGGGACTCACTGATGTCCAGAGTCTGTGTTGCCATGCTCTCAATGGCACCAAAATGTCACAGGACAAACCATGTGAAACTATTCTTCAGTAAGAAAGAAACACTTCTAAAACAAAGAAGAATGACTGTGGGATCACACATTCAATTACAGTTTTGTGCCAGTGTGCACTGGTAATTCTTGCTCAGGGATTCATGGTGAAGGCACCAGGAACACTGCTATGCTTGAAACTCCTGATACCCATACACTGGTAGTATCAAAATCAACACACATTCTAGCATTGCTTTTGTATGAGCCCCTCACTGCACTGAAAAGTGTTGCATTAGATGTATTCTGCTGTTCTAATTTGAAAAACATGTATTTTATTACTGTTTTGAGACTTCATATATGATTTTATAGGGCAATATATCAGCTGGCCTAACATTCTGCAAAACAGTAATCCTTAACCCAGAGCCACAGTCAGGAGCTTTACAAATGAATTTTCATTTCTTCATAAATTATTCTCTTCCAAGATTAGAAAAACACAAGTAAATCGCTGAATCCACTTTGCTGGTTTGCCACATTTTTTTCCGAACAACAAACAAGAACATTTCTCTCTGGAGACTGAAATTTCAACAGCTGTGTTGTTTACCTTTATCCATGAATCAGAAACCTGAACTTAGACTGGAAAAGGCACATCCATATTCATGCCCATATCCTTAACACACGTTTAGGTTACAATACTCCCTTTAAATATTGTGTGGCTCTATTTTTAGCTTAGACACGTAGGCAATTCAAACTGGCTCATAATTAATCTTAATAAACAAAACATATGAAGAGTGGACAGACGGTGTTTGCGTGTGTGTAACTTGGGTATGTAGCTAAGTAGCTTAACCCCACAGTCACATCATGGGTCAGCAGCACTACCAAGCACAGAGCTCAGATTGTTCATATTCAAGTTTGCACTGGATCCCACAGATACTTCTAGAGTAACTGGTTGTTTATTTAAATGAGTAAAATATTTTCTAAAAAAAAAAAAAATATTAATGTTTCACATTCTTAGTTCCAGGGCTTCATTTCCCAGCATCACACATGCATGGGTTACACAAACATAGACAGGGCCAGAAAAGCTTACTTCTTTTTGTATTGTCAAGACAGTTTGATTTGTTTCTTCTCCAAGGAACTTGGAAGCCTGTAATAAGGAGAAGTGCTGGAAAATAAGAATATAAACTCATGTGCAGATGAAAAAAAGAGCAAATAATAATGTTGGCCCTTCAGAGTCACTCTTTCTTGAGTTTGCACTGGATGAATGCTGCAATACAACATTGTCACATTACCACAGAACTTTCTGATTTGGAGTAGGTGTAATGCCCACTGAAACGACTGCGCCCACTGAAAAAAACATCACAAGACTAGCCTCCAGAATGTCCATGAAAATTCCAGAAAACCTAGCAAGTTTGCTGGAGTTCATAATACCTCCGTACAGTTCTAGGTACTTCAAGTAGAATGTGATCAGGTTGCAGTGGTTGAAGATAAGTAGATCCAAATAAGCTGCTATGTTTGGGTTCATCTTGGCTGGATCTCTGGTAGTCATTTCTTCATTGCATTTCTTTTGTTGTTGCTTTGGTTTCAGTGTTGTATTTTTGCTTTTGGGGGGGTCTTTGTTTTTTAGTTCAGGCTTTTAATACTATAGTAACAGAGTTGCAGGCATGGATGTTTATTTTTAATTGCACTGGACATAGAACTTGTCACTTTCTTTCCTAGGTCATCAGCTGCTCACCACTGGTGGACAGCTTTCTAACTGATTGCAGAAGTCAGTGTATTGATATCACTACACAGAAATGCATATCTCGACTCTGCAGAAGGAAAGACAGAGCTCTAAACAAAGCAGTATGAGAACATGCCTCCGTTACCATTTCCACAATGTGCCTGTGCCAAGGCTACCAAAAATGTATCACGTGCTTTGTGTGTTGCAAAGGGACAACTGCAAAGGGATTAGGATTCGGTGACAGAAGCCTTCATTTCACCACAAGAAACAGAACTTACCTCAATCATCACAGATGGCTGATCTTGTAGTTTGAACTGTAATGAAACACATAAATCCTGGTACCAGGTCAAAGCCCCAAGTTCACTTTTTTCAAGTATGTAAAGAGACAAATTACCACAGAGGATTTACAGTGAAAGTACTGGAGCAGAGACCAAACAAGAGATGCCACAGTGGAAGAATGCTCCAGGAAGCCGGCAGCCCCATCTGCTCCATACGGCTTCAAACCCACAGGGGGTTAACGGAGAATCACAGAATCTAGCTCCTCCACAGAGACAAAACTACGGAAGTGACTGTCTGCTTGTGGATATTTTAGACAAAAAAGAAAACATATGGCCCTCTGGAGCTATGCTTGCTTTTTCTCCAGCTGGTATGACAAAGAGAACAGATAGCCTGGGCCTACAACTAATGCAAAAGCTTTATTCCAAGGAGCAATTAGGGAACATTCTAGGGAATGTGCTTCAATTTAAAATGTTCTCAGGTCAGCAAATCAGAAACAAAAATCTGAGAATGCTCATGTATACTAATTAGCAACAATTTTTAAAAGTACAAAATATCTTACCCATTTCTTACCTGTGTGACTCATATTTCTGCAAACTACTAAAGATAATTTAGAATGAAATAATTAAGCCCAACCTTTTCTCTCACAGATGTTAATTTTTTAATTCTATGTATACACTAATAATGAGCAAAAATTAAAATAGAATAATAGGCTTAAATCAGAAGGCTGAAAAGAAAGATCAGTAACTTCATTTATAAAATCATAATTTGTTTAAAAATGTAAACATGTAGATTAAAACCACAGTTATAATAAATAGTCAGCGGCAGCCATGATGCACATCTTTAAATTCAAGCCTTGAAACATGCAGATAAATACTTTGGAGTACAGACTCATTTGGGAGTCTGGGCCCAAAGCTGAGGCTGTGTGTGCAGACACAGCCCACCCACTCCTGAAGCCCTGCAGGAGTGCCTGTGGCTCATAGGGAGCTGGAGTGCTCTCCCCAGAGACAGCAAGGCCAGGAGGAATCTTAAGAAGTCATCTAGCCCAAACTCTGCCAGAGGATGAACTGTGCCTAAAACATTGCCAACATATGAAATTTGATTTAACTTTTATATTAAAACTTAAGTAAATGATTTTATAATGTTCTCAGGAAATGTATTGCAGGGCTTTGCAAAGTTACCATCAGGATTATTTTCCCCTAATGCCCAATCTGAAGGTAAGCAATTACCTCTTGTCCTATGAATAGGGAATTTGGAGAACAAGGTTTGGGGTTCTTTTTTCACTGTCTTCTCTGCAAAAGCTTTTTACAAATGTGAATACCCCTTTAGTCCTTGCTCCTGCAGACTAAACACACCAAATTCTTTCATGTTTTATACGCAAAATAATGTTGTCTAGCACTCTCATCTTTCTTGTCTCTCTCTCTCCACTGGACTCGTTCCAGTTAGCTCCCAACCTCCCTCAAGTGTGGTGCCTGAAACCAGATACAGTTCAGACCTCATTAGAACTTATTAGGCCTAATTAGAGTAAAAGGTTATTTCATGTGAATTTAATGGGGAATGTTTATTTATTCAGTCTAGTATGAAATTTGCTTTTTCACAAAAACATGACATTATTGACCCATGATTAACTTGCCACTCACTGGAATCTGCATGTCCTTTTCCACAGAATTACAACTAGCCTGGTCTCCTCCAATCTCTTTCTGTTAATTACTTCAATTCAAGACTTTATATTTGCCCTTAATGAAGTAAATCCTACTGACGTCATGTAATTTCAGTAATTAATGTAAGTAACTTCTTGTTCTAATCTATTCCTCCAACGCACTTTCAGCTTTTATCACCAATAATTACTTGCAAATGAAGTATCTATTGCATAATCCAATTTATTTTATAAAGGATATCAATTAGCATAAAATTGATTTCAGTAAAGGCCACCTTATTACTTCTTCCTAAGTGACAGTGAATTGTTAACAACAACCCTAAGTAAAAATCACTTTTGTAGATTCTTTTAAGCTATGCTTTCTGTTGGCCATGAAAACATCAAAAGCAGACTTTGCCAACAGCCCTTTACCAAAATCAAGATGTGTCACCTTTCCAGCTTCCCCATTCACAAGTCAATTACTCTGTGTGAATCACTACACTCTTCCACAGAAGAAACTATCAGGATTAATTTTTTGTAGTATTTTCCCTTTTCTCTGAAATTATGTATTAAAAAAAACACCACTCTTGAATTGAGAAAGACATATAGAAACTATTTTTCCACAGGATGAACATTAGAAAAAACTAAAATGCATATTTCAATCTGTGAAGATCTCCCTGTCTTTGCCATAAAGTGGTCCACATTATCTTACACATCAAATAGATTAAGGGAACATACAGTTGTCCTTACTCAACGCTATGTTCTTTAACTGAAATGCCTTCTTCTTCCAGACACACTCCTTGCATCTAGATTAAGATCTTGAATTAAAAGCCAATCACAACCGGCCTCTATTTTTCTACAGACTCTTGTGTATTTTGGATCACTCCAGTGGTGAATGGAAATTCTTTCCCTACCTGCTACATCCTATTGAAAACACTGCTGTCCAATACACTCAGACAGAAGTAGTAGGTCTCTAGCAGTCTATTTTTATGTACAGGTTATGTTATATGGATGATATAAAAGGTTAGTGATGAACACATGCTGGGCTAGGTTCTTCAAAGATACTCTGATGAAACCACATTAGGCAACTCTTGAAAGACAGAGAGCCAGACTTCACAAACTTGATGGAGTCACAAACTGATACAAATCCATTAAACATCACAGCTGTAATACATTCATCTAAAGCACTTTATTTAATTGGTCTGATCTTTAATTTTTTACTTGATGTTACAAATAAATTATAATATTTAATTTATAAAATTTTCACATATCTTTGTAAAACCAACAATAGGTTTAAAGTAAAAAGAGCTTTGTTGCGGCAACAGCTTTGTTTAATTTCAACAAGATTGTAATTTTGGTAAGAGTAGAGAAATGTGTAAACATAAATATTCATGATTTTCTTCTGTACACATCTGTGTAAATTAATTGATATAAATATAATTTACTATAGAAACATTATTTTGTTTGTTTATGCTACACACAGTTCTATGCTGGCATCATGTACTAGTTGATTAATCTTGCAAAGAGTGAGATTTATTCCTTCTGCATTCTAACTCCCGTTATGTCCATTGCCAGCAGTGGACTTCATGTTCAGAGAATCAGACTCAGTGTCAGAAATCTAAAATTAAACTTCAGTACAAGATTATAAATAATCAAAAACAAATGTATTATTTTAATATCATAATTGCCAGACACTTAAAGGCCATGATCCAAGTCAACCAAAAATGAATGACTGTTTTTCCATTGACTTAGCTGAAATTCACCCGCAGTTTCCAGTCACTGTAGATTCTCATTTTAGTTTTGCAATTTTATTATAGCACGAAGAGTTAAAAGTACGTAGTATCAGAGCTTCAGTGTAAGAAGTAAAGCCTCTAAGTCCTTCTGGGCCTCTTTATCCTGAAAGAAATAGACAACCATGCATCAACTTAGAGAGGATAAATCCCTTCTTTTGCCTAATATGTGCCTATCCACATTTCTTTACTAACAACAGACATAACACACAACTACAACAGCCACAAAATGTAAAGACTACATAGTAAGTTAATTTATCAGTGAATACAAAAATAAAGTTTGAAGTGAAAACAAGAGCCAGATGGTGGCCCTCCCTTTATAGCTCTGTTAAAGCACTTACAATGTTAGCCCACAAATAGCCTTCTCAGCAGACCAGTAAGCCCTTCAGCTTGGGATATAATTTTTATTGGGTGTACTTTGCAAAAAATACTGCCTTGCCTTATACCTGACGTAATTTTGCATCCTGACCACATGCAGATTCTCTAAAGATGTTCTGTGATGTTTGCTAATGATTTACTACATAACTAAGAAGAAAACACTGGGGAACGTAATCAATGACATAAGTTAGACTGGTTTCAGTGCACGCAGCCATACCTACCTGTAATAGCCACCAAGGGCTGACTGCACCCTCACCATCTCCCAGTCTGGGCTCTGCCCACGCTACTGGGCTCACGGTGGAGTGGGGCCAGTGTGGGAGCAAGAGGGAAATGACCTGCTGTGCCCAGAGCCAACACTGCATTGTACTCCAGGGCAGCAGGAAAAGGCTCCTTGTAGGCCAGTGCTTTAAGTGCACAGCTTGTATGGGGCTTTAAACCTCAGCCAGGCTAAGACTGTCTCACAGGTACCCAGTGACATATGTTTTGGCTATTCCATGTATAATCTGCTTGGAAAGAGGAGCATGCATAAAGGCACGTAAGCACAGTACAAAAACTCCATTATTCTACTTATTTTTAAATGTCCCCTGAATATAACCTGCTTCCTTTAGCTGCTGTAGCAAAACCTCTATCCTGCAAAATGCACCTTGTTTTTTTTCTAAAATGTCAGCACTTCATGCCTGCTGGCTTGTAAGGATCCGAGCACCCAACACACGCACCCATGGATATTTAACAGTGCAAGTGAAAAGTGCCTGCACATCACAGATTTTGTGTAAGTATTTGTAATGACAGGGACTAGTAATGATAATGCCACAGGATATTCTGAAAGAAAATACTGTAGACAGTCAGTGAAGTAATTGCTAAATTTCAGGATCACTTCATTACCCAATCATCTAAAGAGCTGGAACAAAATACAGGACATTTTAGAATATATTTTATGGGTGAAGAAATTCCTGCTTCTCTTTATTTTGGTTAGTTGTCTATAATGTCATGGAGGAACAGAGAAGAATATTGGGGTGATAGAAACCATATGCCAGACATGTCAAACTACATCATATTATTGGTCTGGATTAAGGCATTAATTCATTAGCTGGACACTTCTCTTGGAATTACTGCCTTACTCCTACTGGCAACAATAGGCTAAACTATCTGCCTAATCATTTATCAGAGGCCTTAAAAGGCACACACTGCAAAACCAGTAAGCTCTTGCCAAAACACTCTAACAGGAGGAAATGTCATACGGCATTGAGAACCCCTTAAACTCCATGTCACTACAGGCTGTCTGGAGCACCACGTTGTTGGTTTCAACAAAAACTGAAAAACTGAAAATTTTCCCTTAATTCAGGGAAAATACACTATTTTCTGTGCTGACTGTGGTAAACTTGTGAAAATTATTCTAAACTCCATTAAACAAAAAAAGTAAAAAGCCAGATATTGTCCCATGCTAATAAGAAATGGAAAAGTTTCATTGTATCTGGTTGCACTCTTATGACACTTTTCTAAGCTGAAAATTATAAAGGTGCAGGTTTTCTCATATCAGAATAATGTTCAGCATTTCATGAGTTGATGGGATTCTCTACTCATTTTGCAGGATACAGCATTTTAAAAATATATCTCCGAACAACTTTGGATAATTGTCTCTTTCTTTAGAAGTAAAGGATTATATTGGGCAATGAGCTTTACAAGTTGCAAAGGTCCAGAAAACATTGGGCAATCTTCCCTGAATCTTCCTCTGGGCTTAGGAAAAAGAACGGAACAAACCCGTGACTGTTCTAAGAACTGTCTGGAGAAGAAACTGCAAACGTGCAAAGCGTCCTAGCTCTGGTTTGCCAGTTCTAAACAAGACTGCACCACTTAAAGCAGGAATTATTGCAAACTACTTAACGGGTTGCATTAATTGAGCCAGCAGCTTCCAGTCAATAAGAACTCACGTGGCAAAAGCATTGAAAAAAATCAGTAATGGCATTAAAAACAAAACTGAGAATGGGCAATGTCACCTTTGGAGAGAGTTCTTCCAGACCAAGAGGTGTGTCATGCTAAAAGGAGAGAGAAACCACAACTCTGTTCAGTGCACTAGTTTCTGGTTATAAGGGTGAAAACTTCATTATTGCCCAAAGCTTGACTGCTACTGGAAAGAAAAAGCCATAAATCCTGTCTTGGGCCAACTCTTTTCCTTGCAGATTTTTAGATCTGTGGCTTTCTGGAAATGAAGAATAAGGTCAGCTTTTTTTTGTTTATTTTTTCCTTTTTCCCTGACAGCAGGCTCTCTCTTTAGAGTGTGGCAAGCAGAAGAAGAGGTGCAAGTTGCAGGATAGGAGAAATGCAATATACTTGTGTCAGTCTCATTTGTTCACCCTGAGGCTTAGTTCAACACTGAACACACAGCCATTTTCAGCCTTGTCTTTCTACTGTCAAGGCTTACATTTATTAAACGCTCCTTGTATCATTTTCGGAGTTGAACATGAGTTCAAAATGTTCTGAAAACTGCTACACAAAAGGTATTCAAATTACAGGGTCAGGGACTTTATTTTGCCTTATTCCTATTTTGTTGCTTTACTTTTATGTTTCATCATTCACAGGGGATATGCACTGGGAGGCCAGGGACTGAACAAGGGGAGAGAGGGAGCTGAAAATAAGAGCAAGAATGAAAAGAGAGCTGGTGGGAAAAAGGGAATGTTGGCTTAACTGGAAGTAGTCCACATTTTGACAGTTAATTTTTGCTGAAAAAACTTTACTGATACATATACACAGAGAGTAACACATATAAATGTGCTTGTAAAAATTAAATTGTAATTAAAGCCAAGACAGAAAGATAATGATTTTACCTTCCGTCTCTGCTAATTATTTCCTTATGTACTAACACACTCAACCCAGGCACTGCACATGTGTGCACTTGTTGACAAAGTCCCAACTGTCAACACAGAATGATACACCCCTGTGACCACAACCAAAATGGCTACACCAGCCAACGAAAACATAATTGTGTGCAACCACTGCCAAATCCCAAGCTGACATGCATCCTGTAGGGTTTCACTGAAGTCAGCAGGGCAGCATGGTATATTAAATAAGCTGGGCTGCAAGGGTGGTCCAAAGCTGTACTCTGATAGGCAGTAACAGCAATGAGGTGCTGAGAGACACTCCTGCTTTTGGGTACAGCTGTATCATTCCATCACAGCTCCAGGAGAAATCCTGGACTGCAGCACAAGAGACTTGCAAGCATGCACAGGGGTTGTTAGAGAGCAATGGCTCTTGTGGACAGTATAAATCACACAAAGCTAAGTGCTAGCCTATCCCCTCAGCTTCCTGACAGACTCTCACAGATGGTGTGACTGTAGTGTGCACTAACAATTGTATAATACCATCAGTATTCTCCTTCAATACTGCAATACACCAATGCAATCATCCACGTGCCACCTTCTACGTGACTGCTGTACGTCACAAGCTGGGGCATTCTGTGTCCTTTCATATTATCACTGTCTTCTCTGAGGATTAACTATACCTTCTCAAGGCTTTTAGGATCAAGGCAAGCACAGCTTGAAAATATGCAGCTGTCAATAATTACAGATTTTTGGGTATTACTTCAAGTAGAGGGAAAAATACCCTTTTGCACCCAGAAGAATATGAATAAACAGTTCAGCTCGTTCAAGGACTACTGTTGAAAAAATACAAAACAGCAGAATACAATTCAGAATAGTTAGCAGTCATGTAAAATTTTAATCGGCTAGTTCGTGACTAAATTTCACCTATGATCTGGTTTTCTTTTACTATTCTATACAATGAGGAGCTCTTTGTGTTCAAGGCATTCTGTCTGGCTGCTGCCTCTCCCATGGTGGGACCTACAGCTTTTCTTTCTGCACAGGCATTGCTGAAACAGCCTGAACACAATCACACTCAGTTACAGCCCTCTCAGAAAGGTGCCTGTCAAGGGTTTTCCTTCACCCTCTATATTGCCTCCAAGACAACATATTTCAAAATCCTAGGAGTTTGACTTGGCCCAACTACTCTACAAATATTCAAAATGTGGTTTTGCCAATCTATTTTGTAATCCTAGAGTGTACCACCACCTCTGTGAATATTTCTTCCACTCTGTCCCTACATAATCAGAATGCCAGTGGAGGAGGCACATTCCATACTTTGGGGAACTGGCTGCTGACCACTCTTGCTGTACTAAGAACTACACCAAAACTGTGTCAGCTTTGAAAAGATGTTGAAATGAATACTGTGTGATGGTCAGTTTAATAATAAATATAATAAGCTCGGTATTTATCAGGATAAACTTCATCCTTACGTATGAAACTGTGATGCCACAAAAAATATCTTCATCACTTTTTGGAATCATTTTCAGAGGAAGAGAAGAAATAACTACACAATACAAACAAACCTTTTTTCAAGGACTTCAAAAACATGCAGATAGAAAATTGATCTAATGACCAAGATAGAGAAAAATGGACTATTCTTTGAAGTGCAAAATAATGCAAAGTATGGGTAGTCTCAAATTATTTTCGCAAGTCTTTAACAAATATCTCATTTCCACCTAGAATTTTAATTTGACATTTGATCTCTTTATAATGAGTTTTTAAAAAGTATGTTCCCTGAGCTTGAAGCAGCCACATACATAAAATACAAAACCACTATTAAGGATTAAGTTTTTTAAGCACACTCAAAAAATATTTTAGCTTTGAGTTAGTGGTAGCTATTAGGAAATTCTTGTTCAACTCCACAAACTGTACTAGCAGGAAAACAATAGCCTAGAATTGAAAATCTGAAAGCTTCCATTATTTTTCAATTGAAACACCATTGACTTTGTCTGGCCAGTTGGAGGACAAATGTGCAAAAAATCAAAGCAACAAATATCTCTAAAAAGAATGACATTTTGTATTGAGCTGAAGATGTGAATATATTCTGGTTGATGAGAAAATGAAAACACTTTTATAAGGTTAGCCCAAGTTACTCAGTTTCAATTGGTCTTTTTTTTCAAAACCAAGTAATTATTATTATTATTAACAAGTAATTATTAT
>VZTB01017137.1:435711-464691 GCA_013397245.1 Thryothorus ludovicianus | reverse complement strand
TATTATTAACAAGTAATTATTATTAATACAAATTTTATAAATAATTTGTAACCTTCATTTTAAAAGTAAGACTACATTACTTTTTTCTCCTCAAAATCTTACTTAGAAGGATAGATTACAATAGCAGCTTCAAATAAGATCTGCTGGAAGTATCACAACAAGGTCTGCTCATACGACCAATCCATGGTGGTTGGAGTGGGTATTATTTCTCAGAAAATCTTGAAAATCCAGATGCACAAATGGTCTGTTGGAACAGAACAGTTGATGGGTGCTGAAGTTTATACTCTGATCTCTCTTCCACCCTTCTGTAACTCCCATTTTTTTTCCTTATAGACAATATTAAAAATGAAATTAATAGCCAGGGAGATCAATTTTGGTGTTATAAAGAAAAGTGTAAGAAAAATGTATGAGCATGATTTCTCCTCAGCAACTGCACTCTTGTGTAAACATTCAGCTGTTGTTGCTGCCTATTATTACATTTATCACCTCCTCCACATGAGTTTCAGATGTCACTGAGGCTGAAGATGGTCTCTAACCAGTCTCTGCTTCCTGCCATTCTATACCTGTGAGAAGTGAATGCCATAATCATGAATTTCTGTAATATCTAAATCTCTCTTGCTTGTTAATTTCAATTCTGAATTATCATAATTTCTAATTGCTGGGAAAGATGGAGTGCATAAAATCACCAATCATTTTGTAAAACCCTTTCTTAGCTTTAGGGAAGTTTTCATCTACATTTTAAGTAAGACTATCAGCAACTCGGTGCAAATGGATTTCCTTTGCATTTTTCCTGCCTTCCTGTCCTCATCTCTTCCAAGACTACACTTTTTGTAACGCAACTGCTGCTTTGCAGATTCATTTTAAAAAAGAATGTAATAGAGACTAGAACCTTGAATTTTAATCTCTTTCTCTGCTAGGCTATTAACTCCTTTGTGGTGAGCTTACTGGTCCCACAAGCACAAAGTTCATTGTCATGCTCATGCTCATCTCCAGACACAAGAAAAAATAATTCTGTGATAATTATATTTTATAATTCTACATTGAGACTTGAAATTCTATGAGTTCCAGCCTTGAAAACTTCCAATAATCTTTATTATAAACAAGAAATTAGGGTCTTATTCTCCTTACAAGCAAAGGACCACATGTTTCACCATACACATACACCCCGTTCTGCCTTTCTGTATGCAAGACAGACATTGATGATTTCAAAATTAAATTACATTTTTGTCTTCAAATTTAAAAAAGTGATTTTCCTCCTCCACAATAGTCCACCACATCTGGTTTCAACAGCCTTTCATGTAGTCACACTCAGCAAGGCTTTGAGCACACTACAAAGTAATGAGTCTCAGTAAGGGTAATGCAACATCCACTAGATGAACAGAGCAGCTTGCTAGGCTATAGCAATAACTCACAGCAGCCCTCAACACTGGGATCTCTTTTACTGAAGGGGCAAATGTTTCCCAGGACCCTGAGGTTATCCACCTGGGTAGCAACCAGAGAAAAACCGGACAATTTAATGTCCCACGTACCTCCAGCAGTGAAGTACCACTCTACTCTATTTATGGCCAATGAAGGACTCTGTAATTCATGGGAGCTTTTTTGTTTAGAGAGGATAGAGAAAGGTCTTTAAAGTTGCACTGTAATATCGGCTTTGTTTTTCCAGATGTACTTTGAACCAAATCTCACATATTTCCTTTTAAAATAAAAAAAATTGCATGGACCAATAAGTTAAAAATGTGCTAAACTATTTTTAAAAACTGTCCTATTTTAAAAAATCCTCCAGTAACTAACTCTTAATTTACAGGACTCACTCAGAACGTGTTTCTTTTTTTATAATTTCTTCGTATCCTTTTTAAGATTCAGACTAGGTTTGAAACAGTCCATCTGATTTTTTTTTTCCTTTAACAAGAATTAGCTATGTTTAGAAGCCCCTTTACCCCTTGAATTAAAACAAATTCTGTAAATGGTAGAACAGATGTACAGAAGGGGTATTTGGATGTGACATAACATTCAAGACAAAAATAATATCACTTAACTTGAAATGTTACATGAAATGAATCCTAGAAAAAGTGTCAAAGAAGTGTCCTGAGTTACAGCAGCTGAAAATTTGACCTGAGGATTAAAATGAGCTATGGGCTACTTTACTGATGCCAAGCACCTCTGGTTCCCAGAAGTCACTGGAAACTGTGGATGCTCAGAAGCAATAAAAAGTAAACCACTGTCTGATTATTTTTCTGCAGGATGATTTGTATCATGAAATACTATACATTTTCTCAATGTGGCACCTTTCCAGCAACTTTGTCTCTCAGTCTGCTCCTGATTTTATGCCTTTATACAAATACATGTTTCTCAGTAGAAGCCAACATTTAAAAACAATAAAGGAATTCCCCTGCTTGAAGAAAGAGAAAATTCATACGAGAAACTGTGATTACACTTGGGAATGATGGGTTTCACATGACTGTGACAAAATACCACACTGCTGACAACCTTGAGATCCTGAGCTGTGGCAAACATAAAGAAATCCTCAGACTGCTGCTGCTTTTTTTTTTTCAGACCACGAACCTCATCTTGTACAGGGCTGCAGTCAGTTCAGGCACTTTATTAGCATCTGTTTATTACTCTCTCCCCAGTGCCTCTTCAGTCTTATTACAGTCTCTTCCCCCTCTTAAACTAATCTCCCTAAATGCTATTCCTGCATACAGCTCCAAGCCCTGAACCACTTCACTTCCAAAACGTTTTCCCAAAAATCAGTAACAGTCTTTCTGTAACACAATAACCAAAACAACATGTAATATTCAAATTCAGATGGGATTTGAGGTAACAGTCAGCAAGAGCAGAGTTCATATTCCAGTTCTCCATTTCACAGTAATTTCTTTCAGCGTGCACTTGGGTTTTTTTACCCTGTGCTGAGTGCTTTGTTGGGTTTTTAAAAATTGAATTACATACTACTGCCCTAATGCCATATTCTTCTGGACTCTTTTTTCTAAATTTAACTCAAAACATATCACAAGTAAACAAGACAAAGCAGACAAATCTGTGGTATCTATAGAATTAGTTAAAACAGGAGAGGTCAAATAATCTTGTCCTCTTCAGATGGACGAAAGATTTTTAGGGCCCACTTGATGCTCACTCTTCTGTTCACAAATCAGTGTAATTCTTATTCTCATCACCAGCCTGCTTGCCAGAGTACACACAACCTATCCCTCAGACTGCTCTTGAATTCTTGCTATCACCTCAGTGTTCCTTCTCAGGTCTGCTGATACTTCAGAAATGTGACAGGATATGAAACAGATAATTTATAGCTGCCTTTCCTATGTTCTGTAATAGGCAAGCTGAGGGTATATTTTAACAGTAAGTAAAGAATAAAGAGAATTAAATCATTGTTAATGTCATATCAGTATCAATACATATTTAAAGAAACACTGAACTAAGGCAATGATTACTTAATTTATGATTGGTACATAACTGGGGCCAGAAGTTAGGCCACCCAGGAGCAGTGGCTGGTGAGGCATGCAGGGGTCTTTCTTCCCAGCAGGAACACTTGACATAAACATGTTAGTGCTCCACACACAGCATTTATTGTCAATCAAGTTACAGAGTTATTTAATGGTCTTTTTCCTTAACTTCAAAAAGTTAAATGGGATGGGGCCAACTCCTCTCAGGAATCACCTCTCTCTCTCCATACCACATCTGCTGTGCTCAGAGGGGGTCCCTTAGGCTGAAAAAGCTCAGGTTTGAACTTGCCATGCTCTAGGATGGTAAGATGTTTCCAGTCATAGGTCAGTCATGGAACTTGCTTCTACACGAGATCAGACAGAGTGAACCTTCTTGCCATGACTTGGTTTATATTTAAAAAATTAAACAACTTAAAATCTCTTAAGCATTTGTAGAAATTTTGTGTCCACATACCAAAAATACTCTAATGGGCCTCAAGAGTAATCTCTGAGAGCAATCTATGTGCCAGCAGATGTGACTTGAAGAACTGTGCCTCCTTAACTGTGCTGTGGTTGAAGACAAAGCCAATCCTGAATAACCCATTTGCCTCTGCTGTAGTTAACATACAGCCCTTGACAAGAATCACAAACCAGAGGCTTTCAGGAGCAGAGACAGAAATTGTAGGACAAAAATCCAGAGTGCTTTCAACTGAGAAAAACATAGGTCTGGGGCAAAATTTCAGCACAGCTAGAGTGACACACTCAACTGTCTATGCTCAAGATGATCTAATGAAGTGAGTTGAATTACAAAGAGTACAATTCAATTTCTGATACAGACAAGTCCCTGACAGTTCCCCAAACAAATATTTTTTTAAAGCTTTTGATACAGACAACTGTAATGAGCCAACCTAGAGTGGAGGAAAAAGGAATGTTCTGTGTTCAGAGGAAAAACTAAAACATTATGTTGTTACCAGCAGTGCAATAATGGATGCCAAAGACAAGAGAGCAGTCACAAGGGAACAAGTTATCACTCTCAATACCCACCTCATTAGTAACTGAGAGAATTGACAGTGCAGAATCACAGTACTTCAGTGCATTGTTTCTCTGGCCAAGATCTTTATAGCACTGAGAAGAAAAAACATTTTGTTTCCAATCAGACCACTGTAAGAACACCAGAGTCTACAAATCATTATTTTTAAAAGAATTTGCTTACCTTTGCCAAATACACATAATTGCATTTGGAATATCCTGGATGCATTTCTTCTGCCTAAATAATAAAAAAACAGGACAGAAAATAGACATAAAACTTGTGTGATGAGATTTATGTGGTCTACATAACATTTTCAGTAATGTACTACATTTCCTCAAATATCAGACTGAATCATCCCTACTCTGTGTAGTGCAATCTGTTTAGTAGCACTTCAAAAAAAATCCAGAAAAGAAGAAAATACAAAACTCAAACCCTAAACAAGGCACATGAGATGCTGATAGTGAACACATAACAGTGTTCTGTAGAGTTTGCTCTCCTCTCTCCCTAAGTGCTCTGTAAGGATCTAGAGTCATCTGTACAAGATCTACTGGATTCATTCACTTACAGGGTAGGTTTAAAGATATCACTGTCTCTAGATTATTAATATTTATTTCCTCATGAAAGAAATAAGAAAGGAACCAACCTTTCACACCTTGTTAAAGGAGTAAAGAATTGTGATTATCAATTTTACAATTATTTCTCTTCCACAGACTCTTATCTTCTAGCTCTGGGTTCACCTTTCTATTCAAATATTCATCTTCTGAAAAGTTCAGGTAATTTAAAAAGTTCAATAAGGTCTTTTTTAAGAAATAAATCAAGGATATAGAAGCTTGCAAAAAAAGTAAAACCCTTACTAATTATCTACTAATGTAGAATTTTTTTTAATCAAAAAACAGCTTTTAGGAGGGAAAAACTGCATCTGTGAAATTTATAGTAGCTGTAATCCTTGGACCAAAACAATGCTGCTTTCACCACAATTGTGTGGAATCAAACAAATGAAAAAGAAACCCAAACAGTTGTCTTTTAGACAGTAATTTGATTTTTGTTGCTGAAGATGACTTAAAACCACAGTCACTCTGCAACCACAAAATGCCCTGAAGCTAAAGCGAATGTTTCAAATTATTTCTACCACTTCTGGAATTTGACCTTCAAGATAAAATCTCTTAAACTGGGAAGATGGTAATATATTGTACTGTCCAAAATTCAGGAGATCATTCAATTTTAAAATAAACTAAGAACACAGAAAAGCATTTTTGATAGTGAGGAAAATATGCATGTCCAATTTCTTTGAAAAACTTTCTGAAAGTAACTGTAATGATAGAATTTTATTCTTTGAATCCAGTCATGTGAAATACTTGTATCATTTTGAGCCCCAGATGCAGAAATGATTCACATGGAAAGCACTAAAACACAGATTTATTTTATCCATGTGGTGTTTTCTCATAATGGTGTTCAAATAGAATGCCTAGGAACATGGACCTCTACGTCAGAGCTTTCTTCTCTACTTCCCTACAAAAGCCATTTCATCTCCACAAATAAGAAAGGCATCTACTGAAATTCAATGGAAAAAAGTTTCAGATCAGAAAAAAGAGAAGTGTCACAATGTCAAAATTTTTCTTGCCTGTCAACCCTCTGGCAGAAAGAGGTAAAACAGCAACTATCACTATCACTATGGTTCATTTGTTTCAACAGCATATATAACTAATCTATATCCATACCACATTCAATTCAATAGCTATTAACCATGGCAATTAATTGGAAAATCTCCTGAAACTAAACAAAAAAAAGAAAGGTGTTAACCACTTATGTCCAAACTAACTTTAAAACTGAAAACAAAAAAACTATTTTAATAGAAAGCTCAGTGGTGTTTAGAAGAGCTCTGAATTTATAGCTACTGAACATACTCTGTTGAACAGACATTTTAACAATACTCACATATAACAGGTGGTGAACAGCAACACAAGAAAATCCTTGGCTAGGACCTACCTTTAGGAAATTCTGCAATGCTTCTTCTACTGTGGAAGTTGGTGGAGTCCCAAAGAGAGCAGTAGCTACTTTCTTTTCAATCCAAGACAACTGAGCTACCTAGAATTAAAAAGAAAAAAAAAATAAAAATTAAAATTTCAGATTTCTTTAGAGTTGCTTCTCAGTTTTGTAGTAAATACCGTCTTTTGTATTGTACTAGCTACATGAAGTATTTTGGAAAAGGACCTGTAAAGGAATGCTTTATAATGTCAATTTGGCCAGCACAAAGCAGTTTTTTGGATTTTAGAGTCATATGACTAAACACCAACATCCTCAATATAAGATTACTCCCATGTTCAAAGTTTAAAGTACATTTTAGGTCTCATAGAATCTTGTCTTTTTTTAAAAACCTAAGGCTAGAAATAGTGCTTGAAACTTGTCAAGGTTTGCATGATATAGACAACTTTGCATGCTAATCTATGCACCTGACTACTTTCCTACATTATGAAAAGTTGTTGCTGCAGTAAAACTGTGTGGTTTTGGAGCTTGTATAACAAGTTCATTTATTACACAGAAGCTGGTGACAACCACTGTTAAGAAAGAGGCTCAATTTTTAGCACTTCCAATCTGACAAATAACACTTGCCAATGACCTCTTCTCATTTCAGGAAGAGTAGCTGCTATAAAAGGACTTCAGGGAGCTGTCATATTGCCACACAATGCACATGATTCCTACCCTTGCATACACTGACACCTGACAGAAACTGCTTTGGTTATTGCCATAAGATATCTGGCTTCATCACCCAACCCTCACATCTCTAGTAAAGGAGATGCTAAGAAATGCAATGGGAAAGAAGAGCCTGTTTAAATGGAAGAGTGAAGCCACTTTCCTTTGGACACTTCTACCACATCTCTAAAGAAAAGACAGGACTTTTTTTCTTCACATCAGTATTTGAATCACAGCACTGATGGCTCCTGTCACAGAGCAGTGGAGTCAAAAAATGGTAAAAACCAAGCTTCTGTATTTTCTGACCTGATCTGTGCAGGGGCAACACAGAGAAGAGGCACACACACAGAGGCAAAGAAGAGAGCCTCTCATCAGAGACTTGGAGATGAAATATGAATCACATAGGGGTATCTCTCTTTCAGAAGGAGCTGCAATTCAAATAGAGTTCAACTTTGAAGTCAAGTCTCTCCTACTGCTATAAAATTTAAAATGGTTTTGCTTGGTTTTAGATTATTCCTGCCTCATTCCCTGGCCTGTCATTCTCTGCAGGGCTGTTGCTGCTTCCCCTACCAGCTCCACCTATATCCAGCAATTATCCAATAGATGTCAGTTAATAATTGTAAAATACAAGAATCCACTTTCATAACTATCCACAGCTACCAAAAAGAACACTTCTCCTTTGGACAGACATCAAGTCATCTACTTTGCAAACTACCCTAAAAATACCATTGCAAAGACTAGAAATACAGGTCAGCATGCAAAAGGGAAAGGCACAGGATGATGTTTTCTCATCTGGCCCCAATGTCTCTAGCTACATAAGAGCAGCATTGCTTGGAGACAGAAGATGCTGGTCAAGTCTAGCTAGCTGCTCAGCAGGGTCCCAATGCCTTATTTGTCACATGTTCTCAGTAAGTGTTTCACACAAAAGCATTAAAAGTTATAACCCAGAGAGAAACAATATTACAAAAATAAAACTTTTGTTTTCATTCTCTTTCACATATCTCACCTTTGAAGCTTCTTCTAAGAACATAAAATGTTTTTTTCAAAACCTCTCCAACAATCATGGAGCTCTTACTCATTGAAGCAACAAGATGTTGTCCTGGCAGTGCTTTCCTGCTGTGTTACAAACTGCAGCATGCTGCTAAAAACTTTGAATTGTAGGTATGTATATAATTTCCTTCCCCATTTCATTTCTCTCACTGTAGTATAGTTTCTGAGACATATTCTGCAAGAGTTATTAAAAGAATTTTTGCCAAAATGCTGTTTTCTTCATGTCAATCTACTGTTGCCTTGTTCTCCCTTCTTTTGGAAGAGGAAGGCGGTTTCCATATTTCTAGGTCCATCACATCAAGAAGGAGGAAGAGGGGGTAAAAATGAGGGGAATGTGTTACACTGTTCTCTGCAAGAGCACACAACACCCTGGAGATACACACTGCACAGATACAATTACCACACTCATGTCTGCTGTTATGCAATAGTGAGGAAACAAAATTGCAGTTTTTCCATGTGGAGTTATAATTAACTATTGAAACCACAAGTTCTTCCTGGCAGTTACTTTATTTTCTTATGAGATTTAATCAGAACTGATTTACTGAGGTTTTAGCCTTTATTTTGTCTGGCTTGGGTGCTGCCTTGCACTACTCAAACTTTTAAAAAGCCCAAACATATATGCAGTTGGCAATTTTTATTTCTCAAATCCCATCAAGCTAAAAAAATGCCTAAAAGTGAAATGTATATAAGCACATTCACATTTCACACAAAACTACCCACACTGAAAAGAAGTTGTAGCATGGTGGGGGTCAGTCTCTTCTCCCAAAAAACAAGTGATGGGACCAGATGAAATAGCACCCAGGGGAGGTTTGGATTGGATCTTAGGAAAATTTCCTTCACTGAAAGGGTGGTGGAGCATTGGAATAGGCTGCCCAAGGAAGTGATATAATCACCTCCCTGGAAGTGTTCAAAGACGTGTGGGTGTGGCTCTCGGGGACATGGGTTAGAGATGAACAGGACAGTGCTGGGTTAACAGCTGCACTTGATCTTAAGAGGTCTTTTCCAGCCTTAATGATTCTATGATTCTATGGCAACAGAGAGGATTTTTCAATGTGTACTCGAATCTAGCATTATGTTTTGTGAGTCTTCTGTAGACAATCTGAGAATTCTGTGATGTTACAGCAGCCAGACTTATATGCCACGGCCTTGATGCATCTGCCACAGCAACCCTAGCCCTCCATACAGAAGTACCTAGCTCACACAAGTTGTCCAGGTTCCTTGCATGGTCAATACAGAGAAGCAGTTCCATTAGGCAATTCCTCTTCACCAACATTAGCCTGGGATGAACACTCCGATCTTTCTTTTCTCTCTTTTCCTTCAACTAGAAAAGGAGCACAGACCCTGGGGATAGCTAAAAGCAGCTGAAGTGAATCCCATCAGAAGGGCTTAACTGTGCCCCACCTGAGTCTGTCTGCACCTCTCTACAACTGAAGTGGGACAAATGGAAAAGACTTGTTACATGACATACACAAAATTGTGTCCCAGAGCAATAATGATAACAGGAAATTATACCCTTCCCCTAAATACACCTAAATAAAGCCTTTACTTTGAAGTAACTTTATTTGAGTAACTCTTGCACCGTGTTCAATGAAATTGAAACATTGATGCTACTATGCCAAGTTATTAACCATTCTCTGTCTATGAGCAAGCACAGGGAATGGAACCCCTGGTGTAACACAGTGTAGTGCAGAATTGACTGCTACAGTCAAGGTTACTCCAGCAGTGCAAAGTGTATGTGGAGGTCCATACAAAATCAAGTATAAAGAGAGTGTAACTATCATCAACTACAGCAGAACCATGATTTTACTTGCAGAGTGTTCCAAGAGTGGTAGAGTGAAGCAGGTAATAAGGCAAACAACTACTGTTGCAAGCAATAGTTACAACAACAGTAACAAAATTAAGGACTGAAGATTGGTATTGCCCTACAGATGATTTTCAAATGTTAAGAGAGTTTTGGTTTTTAAGGTGTCCTAAACCCTGATGTGAATCCTGCCAGAAGCCCAAAAATTCAGAGAAGCACTGCAAGGAACACTGTGTTTGTACAGAATATCACGTTTTAATGTACTGGGGCACTCAAGGAACATCAGCCCCCAGCTGCCAAACATAAGGAGAGCTAGGCCCACCCTCTCAAGAGCAACAAACAAAGGCCTGAGGAACCATCAGCCAACTCCTGCTCTGCCTCAGAGCTGAAGGGGAGTGGGTCACCCTGACAGCCTGGCCTTTGCCAAGGAGAGGAGGCCACTCTACAGTATCCCAAGGCAAATAGAGATGCTTGTCTAACCAACCTCTCCTACAGATCTGTCAACAAGTGGTCATCCATTTACTCTACCCAAATCTCTATTATATCTAGAGATGGAAGAAAGGCACTCAGAGTTAAACTGCAGCTGAACATTAAGTTGATACTCAGCATTCTTCCATCAGGCCTCTTGTATCTCTGAGGGCCAAGGGAAAAAAAGCGGCTCTCCCCTAAACACTGGGAAAATTAATTTCAAAATATCCCTTTTTCTTCTTTAGCCTAGGATAAGCAAAAATCACACATATATACTGAAACACTGGCTGTATTTTTGTCTTCTGTTTGTTTTTTATGAGAAGCAAATCCTGCCCACTGACGGCTCCTTTCAAATTCCAGGATGTTGGTATGAAGGAAACTACCCCGCCTGAATTGAAAAACCATCCAGGGTTGACTTTTAGCCCTAAAGGACATCTTCTTCCAATGCTTCTTTGCTAACAGCTCACTGAAGACACATTTCAACTGCCTTCCAAAAAGTCAAATCACACCATTGATCCAGCTTCAGTAAAACACTAATGGCACCTAATTAAATATCCCCAGAGTTTCTTTTTCATTGCAATGTATTAATGTAAAATTGTATTAAATAATTTTGCAATGTTTTGACTTCTGGAAGAGATTAAGTAACTGGACACCAATTTTGAAATACTGGTTTCCAAAAAAAATATTCTTTCTCGCCAGCTGAAGAACCTGGACAATCTGCACAGGCATTTAGGTATTTATCCAACTTGAACTGGGTTTTTCACTTTACAGTAAAGGAATCCCACTTAGAGAGCACAGAAAGGAACTGGATCAATTTGTTCCCTGATGTAAGCCAAACAGATACTGGGATACACCAGAGACAAACTCAAACAATGCAATCTGTAGAAAGAAAATCCCAGGAGATCTAACTTTTAACACATTACTAGCATTTACCAGGGATGCTGATCCAGTTCCACAAGTATATGCTAGCTTTTCTGTGCTTGTCCTGCAATGGCAAGTAGACATAAGTCTTAACTAGATAGTTTTGTAAATGATTTGAAAGAGTAAAACACTTAATGTCTCCCCTCTCCAAACCATACAATTATAAAGAATTATCAGATAATTGTCCAAAACTTTAATTCTTATATATCATGCACCATAGATCCATTAGATCCCTAGATCTTGTCTATACAGCAGGTTTCACAGGCAAAATTTTGCCCACCATGACATCTATGAAATGACTGGTGAAAATATTACCTACCTGATTGTGATACCAGAAGTAATTTTATAACAGACCTGATATGATTCTATGATCCTCCTCCTTTGTACAGATTTACTGACTTTATAACGGCAAGAGAAATAAGAAACAACAAAAACTGATTTTTAGACAAAGTGGTGCAGAACTGTCACTGGCTCTGTATCACAGACAAACCCCAGCTGCTGTGAGGCAGTGAAAACCCAGCTCATCCTTTCTGCTGGAAGGTGCTATGACACCTTGCATCAGCTTCCTTTCCAGCCCAGCAAGAATAACTGCTGAACAAGAAACTTGCCAGTGTTATCCACTACTCCTTGCAAAGGACTGCACTGCACTGAGAAAGGTGGGAAATGGTAATCAGGCTAGATAAATTCCACAAATTAAATAGCTTTTACTAGAACAGCATGCAGGCTTTGCATACAGATTTCAGCCTCCAATAAATCTGCATTTGCCTCCTCTGCTTTAGGCAACAGGATTGGCAGTTGCACTTGATGATCTTGAAGGTCTCTTCTAACACTGATGATTCTAGGATTCTATACTTTTTACCTCAAAGTCTTTTCAACAGATTTTCATTTGCAAAAATGAACTGCAACCCTGAGTTACACTTGAAGCATCCCCATTTACAGTATCTTATGCAATTCTTGTTTGTCATCCAAAAAAAAAGCATCCTAGACAATACTATCCCCTAACAATTAATCAATAATATCCCCTAACATTAAATCAGGAGTAAATGAGGAACATCTGACTATACTAGGAAGACTTAAGTACATCAGATTTCACAAAACTCCTATCAAAGCCTATGAAATATCAAAAACTGGTTATCTTTTTTAACTCCATTGCTTCAGTAAAAGAGTATGTGACCAAAATTAGACAAAAATACCCTTGGAAGCAATATCTATGAAAGAATAAATATTGTGGCCTGAATCCATGCCACAACAGTGGCCAATTCTAACTTGATACCAATGCCAGCTAGGCTAAATGTAAAAACTAACCTTCTTACCTGAATCATCCCTTTTCTCCTTTAATTTTCTCACACCGGACAACATCTTCCCAGCCTCAGCAACAGTGATACTGAACATTAAAAACAGAGCATCTAAGAGGAGCATTATCACTCCATCTACATGTAAAGATGAGTGACAAAGGAATTTTTCAACACTCCATCATAATATCTACCCTGACAAAGTATTTGGAATCAATGCCACAGCCAAGAGTCTTCTTTTGGGATAATTATCACAGCATGAAACTTCAGTCTGCAGAACAGGAGCAAGGAATTTGGCACATGTTCTGCAAGCTCGTATGACCACCTATATCAGATGCACTGCCAAAACCTGGGTTAGTGGATCAGCACAGAAACCAACTCACTCTGCTAAAACTAGCGAGGGTATTACCAACCTCATTGGGCTAGGGTTAAAAACTAGTAATGCCTCAAAACAAATGTTTCCAAATGACCTCATCTTGCTACTGAAAGTGTGCAAAGACAGTCAGTTTTTAAGAGCTGACCGCCCCAGAAGTTGAACAAGATGACAAAAATCTGCTCTGTGTGTTTCAGGTTACTATTTTGTCATGGCTGTCATAGAAGGCAAGAATTTAAAAAAAAAAAAAAAAAGAACAGAAATCTGAAATCAATCCTTACATGTTTCAGTGGCTACATCTGTTTAGGTAGACTGTTTCACTTAAATAAATGCAGGTCAGGTCATAACCTAAAGCAAATGCTAATCTGTGGTTTTAGTGTTTAGTAAGGAAGCCCTGCATAGATGTTGCAAGTGTGGGATATGAACTTGTAACAATACAGTGCAACAAACCACATGTATTACTCAGTCAGGAAGTGGTGATTATCACAAAAATGAAACAAGAGTAAAAAAAAAAAAGTGCAATAAGAAAAAGAGAGGTATACTGAGATTGTATGTTTCCAAAAAGCAGCAGCTCACATAAGAAATAAGCCATGAAAAACATCTGGGAGTATTTGACATGAATGGAAGCTGCAGTTAGCTCCTGGGCACAGCACAGTATAAAAGTGCTTAAGGAATCATTGGTGAGAGAGATGCTTCTCAAAGGCAGGACAGCAGACATACTACATGACCATCTTCAGCAAGTAATTTTTCCATAGCTAAGGCTGATATTCAAGAGTACACTGTGACAAAAAGCAAAAAGCCAAGGCTCTTGAAAAAGCTGGTGTCATTCCTTATTCAAATCAACAGAGAAAAAACATGGTTGCTGAAAGCTCTTTGAAAGTTAAATATATGAACTGAAAAACTGCTGAAAGATTACTTTGCATTAAGTCTTGTTTTAGATAAAGACAAAGCCTGCAATGTGTCACAGCAAATCCTTCTTTCCAGTTTGCAGGCACTTCGTAGTGACTCGCACTGGAAGTATCCAAAAGAAAAAAGCTTGGCTGGAAATCACTGTGCATTAGCAGTCATTATTCTGAGAAGACTCAAAGTGATCTTTTACAGCATAGACAGTGCAAGAATGTTTTCTTCCAACAAAAGATTCCTCAAAACACAAGAGATGAACCAGTACAGACAGACAGCTGAGCCCTCAAAGATGTGGATTACCAAAAGACAACTCTCTTACTAAAGCACAAGCATAATTTTACTAAAAAATTTATTAACAGTTAATCTCGTAAACCAATTATTTAATTTTTTCATTTATGAGAACTTATCACTACAGAATCTACTACAATGTAATATAATCTTTATAAAATATAAATAAAAATATATAACTAAAACAATCTTTAAAAGTACCTGTTGTACTGGTATGACACAAATTGCATCTCTTTCAAAACTCATTGGACTTACAGATTTTTATGTATGAATATTGTTTGGACAGTCCCTTGGAATTTACCAAGCCAGTATGGTAGCCTTGCTGCCACAGACATCATCTTGCAGCATGTAAGTGCCTTTAAGTTATGGCTGGGAAATAAAGTTACCACAAGACTCTGTTATCAGTCCAGGTTCATCCAGAAAGTTTATGGCAGAACAAAGAAGTGAACTCAAGAGGTGATTTTCCTCCCTTCCAAATATCAGTTGCTTTTCATTCATCCATTCATTCAGACAAAAAGCCTGAACACAACAATGAGGGTCATACAAGCACAGCTTACCTCATAAAATTGCAGGAGTGGTCAGCTGTGAGCATCGTGCATCTGGTAGTGACCTCAGGAAGCACAAATGTCTGATTCATTTAGCTCAAAACATCTACTGAAATAAACATCTACTTTGCCTTCAAAGTCCCACTATTTAATAATAATTTTTTAGTATATTCAATCCATATATTAGATAAATAAAACACAACTTACTGAATAGCACCATCTTCCATTTAGGTAATATAAAAGGGGATCTTGAGGCTTAAGTTCAATTGCCTTGTCTAGGTGCTTCTATTGGAAAGAAAATTAACATCACTTTAGATGTTTGTTTGGCAAGTCTGTTTACATTCTAAGTAGTTTGCTGCAAGTCAAAAAAAAATTCAGAAATTCTCTTCTGCTGCAATTGTCTTCTAATAACCTAAAAATATTTTAACTAGCAAATCCCTTCCCCATGGAGGGAAACCACAAAATTATTTAGCAACATTGCACACAATGCAAGAAGGCATGCTGTATTTAGAACATGACTAAACAGCTCTAAAGTTCAGTTAAATAGTTTGAGAACTTTTGTCTTAAAAAGGCAACAACTTCAATTAAATTAATTTCATTTACAGTTAGTATTAGGAAACTGTCACTGATCAAATCAGTGAGGAAGCAGCTACTCTTGAATAGATTTTACATGCCAGTACCCATTACTGAAGCATAGTCCCTTCCACCGTGGAATGTGACTGCCCCAATGAAATGGTACTTGACACAACCATTATTATAATATGAAATTCAGAAAATAAAATGATTCTGTTTATAGTGAAACTACAAAACCTATAAAGTATCTAATGAGGTCCTTCTTCCAAAAACATTTTCATTTCAGGTCATGAGTACCTTTATGTTTCTCTTTAATTTACCAAAGAAGGCTCTTATTGCTCAACCTGAGCAGGAAGAAAAAATATTTCAGCACTACCATTTGCCTCTCAAAATAAATTTAATTCAAACATTTCTTTTCCCCCCTGCACATATCTGTCTTTCTAATCAAGTATTTGACCTACACATGTATAAGAGACTATTATACTAGCATAGCCACAAACTATTCAGATAGGAGCTATGTTTTTGTACTATTGTTTTCCCAAATCAACAGATTTCAGGATTTCCTTGTGAGGAGGAAACCTCCCTGAAATGGCTACTGCTCACACCGCGGACTTTTTCAAAACCCCATCCTTGAACAGCTGCAGCTCTTGTGTTATTTGTCATTTTCCCTTCGTTCCCAGCTTGTCCCAGTGCTCGGGGCTTAGCTGGCTTGGCGCGGCTCAGATGTAATTAAGGCTCTCTCATAGGAAAGCTCCGCCACGCTCCAAGCTCTAACACGGACATGATGTGGGAGGAGCCCATCCCAGGCATTCCCCAGGGACTGGAACATGTCTGCTGCCTTTCACTGTCACCCAGAGAGGGGGGACACCAGTTTGGAGGGCAAAGGATGGATGGAAAGTGTCTAAGCAACGCTGAGGACAAGGAGTGGGAGAGTAGCACATGCAACACAAACAGCTAACTCTAAAAAACACAATTACCTTTGCAAGGACAGTGTTAAAACAAACATTACTTAAGGGTGACATGAAGGATGACTGCAGAACTGTGTTAGTTCATCACTTACTATTTCATGTTTTGCTTTTCTAAGCAGAATCATTATTGCCTTTCCTCTCCCCTTTGACTACAAAGGAAATCAGAAATCTTAATGCCGTTCCCAGAATCCTACCTCAATTCTTATATTTTGCAAGCATATATTTTATTTGCATACATAATAGTAACCATTTTAATTTAACTTCAGCATTAAAATAGACCCGTGAGGCTGAATTACTCTGTTGGAAAAGCTTGTCTTTGACACTATATAAGGAAATAACTTAAAGGAATAGCTTAAAAAAACCAGCCCCAAATCCTACAAAAACATACCTTAAAGAGATAACCATTCCTGATTTTGTTTTGTACACTTTCAAACTGAGACATATAGCCACACATAATTGCAAACCTGAGAGGGGAAAAGAAAAACACACACACATACTTTTTGTGATTTAAATAAACCTTTGAATCATATTACAAAATATTTCAATACCTAATGCACACATTTTCACCTGTTCTTTTTCCATCTGGATGGCTAGATGGAAGTTTAGCATGAGCTATACATATCCAGGAACAGACAAAAACACAAACCAAACAAAACAATGGAAACAAGGAGAAGTTTAAATGACACTATTTGGGTTGTCAGTTAAGTGAAAAAACAGATTTCTCTTCCAAAATTTCAGCCATTTAGTTCAGAGTGAAACAATTCCAGACTGGCCCTGCCATTGACAGCAGTTTACCTTGACACTTTGTGCTCTGCACCTCACTGGGAACATGAGCAGCTCCAGCTTCAGAACCTCACCCACGAATGGGGGCTTTGCATGGGGTGTGCCCAGTAGGAATCTGCACACACCTCAGAACCCTTCAGTTGTCTTCTATCCTCCCCAAGTACTCCAGTGCATTCCTGAACTTCTGACATTCTTCTAGTATCTTTAAAATTTGAAAGCATTCACATGCATTCTGCCCTAACAGGATCACTACTGCTATTACTAGATGTCTACTGCTAAGATCCGTATTATTTCTATTATTATTACTATGATTATCATATATTGGAGACACTGAGTGGTAAAAGAAAAGCGAGATAATTCCTGTAAAATATTTGCATTGTTAAGCAGGTATAAGTGAAAATATTTTCAGAGGTAAACCTACAAAGATTCAGATCTCCAAAGCAACACCAGTATTTTATTGACACTTCACCTAAATTGCTACTGCTTTCTTCTTATTTCTTCAACAGTTATAGAACTTCTATGCATAAGGAAACTCTTGCACAGATACCACTTGTCATTTCCTTGGACCTATTTTCATTGGTATTAAGACAACTTGCACTTCTGTATAAAACTAACAGAACCACCAAATAAGCAGCAAAATCTCATGTAGATTATTTTTCAGAATTTTGGTTTTTTATCAAATATTTTACCATGCAACACCAAACGAAAATAAAAAATAATCCTAAAAGAGGGAAATCAAGTTGAAGTCCAGAGGAAAACATGAGTTATGCAAGAAGCTTACTGAGTTAATTATGGTAACACAACCACAAGCTGTATGGCACATACAGTTTTTAAAACTATTTAACATCAGCTTTCTTGAATTTCTTTATATAATGTAATTATTCAAGCTCCAGTTAATCCTCATTAAAATGTCATTGCTAACACAACCCAAGAAATTATTTTATTGCTTACAGTCATACCTAATGGTTTTAAGTTAGAAGTGCTCATGCTAAATGCTGTTGCATGTTTTGGTCAGTAAGTGCTCCCAGGTAGGGCACGGGGTCAGCAGAAGAGCAGCTGAGTTTGTAAGAGCTCCAGGCAGACTGTCAAACACTGTGGATGGAGCAGGGTGTTTGTTGTGACCAACGTGCACTGGACAAAATCCAGCTACAGGCAGCACTGCCGCTGACAGAGCTGCAGCCAGAGTGCATTTCCTATGGGAATGAGCTGCAGTTGAGGGAAAAGGCAAGGGGTGGGGGTCAGGAAAGTTCAGGTATTTAGAAAGAGGGGGGAGGTAGTGAAAACTTTATTAGGGTTAAGTAACTCAGGCAACATTGCCCCTATTCCCTTCACTCATTAAGTGCTAATCAGATAAACTCAGCATACCATAGCTAAACGGATTGCTGCTACAAAAGAAAACAATGAAAAGCGAACAAGCTAATCCAGCATCTTGCAGTATTTCCCTGTCTGTGCGTGACAAGAAAGAGGGCCTTAGTTTAAACTAGTTCAAAGAAAAACTTCTACTTACAGCTAAAATCTCTTGGGAGGGAAATCCCAACGAAATTTTCACCGAATTAAAAGTAAGCTAACCTACTAACTTTAAATATCCATTACTTTTCCAAAGAAAAAACAAAAATGCCTTTCATATCTTTATTGGGGCTTTTTTGGATTTTTAAATTTGTTTTGGTTTTTTTTTAAATTTCATATTTTTGAAATGGGCTAGACAGCCAATTAATAAAAATTAATTATTTCATTTTTGAAATCCTATGGCATTTTAGATATTAATTTAATTTCTAAAAAATCTCCCAATCAAAACAAAAAAAGTGTCTTTTTTTTCCTGAAAAGAATTTTTAGACATTTTAAAAATTTTTCAAAGAGTTTAAAACACAAGGTAGACTTAATTTCAATGGCGCAAAGGGTAATGCTAATCATCGAATGGTCTACGTTGGAAGGGATTTTAAAGATCAAGTTCCAGGGGCAGGACACCTTCCACTAGACCAGGTTGCACAAAGCCCCATCCAGCCTGGCTTGAGCACCTCCAGGGATGCCCATTCTCTGGGCAATCTGTTCCAGGGGGAAGAAAATGAGCAAAGCAAACGAGGCAGGAGTAACTGGAAACGCTTCCATCGGGTTCGCGGGGTTCTTCCCGGTTCGCTCCCTGGTCACCTGCCCCATCTCGTGGTGACAGGGGGAATATTAAAAAGATGAGCACACAACAACATGCAAACATCTAATGAAGTGGGTAAAAAGCACACGTCTGTTAGAAGTGCAAGTGATACTGGTCCTCTGCACAGCCATTACCTCCCTCACACCCTCTGAATATCAGAGTACTGCTTACAGAGCTTGTACAGAAAAAAATAAAGAGGAAATGGTATCAGCAAAGAGCTGCCAGGAAGGACCTATTTGCAGAGCTGATGTTACTCATGGGTAATGTAAAAAAAAAACCAGCCTCAGACACATTCATCTAGATAAACACAACAATAATTACCTCATTAAGACAGACACAGTACTTCGGTGAGTGCAAAATCGTTATTCCCAAATGGAAGAAAAACTACTGAACGCAGTGTAGAAACATGTGATTAATCACCACAATTAACAAACTCTTATTAGGCATAAACACAACCAAACAAACTCAATATAATAGGTCAGTGCCATGTTCTTCTGTTACAAATGACATCCTGAAACTCAGACTTGTAAGAAACTCTAGCTCACAGAGATGGATGCCAAGTACCTATGTCACCCTCACGCAGAAGGTCCTGATCAAAGTGAGTTAACATTTTCCCTTCTCATGCTACAGAATTTCTATGTGTATTCAGGCCAGGCAAAACTGTAAGGGGCATATCTTACCTATTGCAAAAAAAAAGAGAAGCAGATTGATCTAATAATTTTATGAAGCTAACTTGAATTTTAATATAAAACATTATTCCAACACTTAAGACTCTGCCATGTACAGCTTATTCTACATGAGACAGATTTACAGAAAAGATTTTGAAGTCTCAACTGAAGATTAAGCCACACTAGGGCATTTAAAGAGAGCATTATTTATCTTTTCCCTAATAAATTTCACATGGTCAAAATCAGAAAAAACATGCACTTTCCCAGACTTGTTCCTTCCTCTTCTATATACCTTTTTATATAACCCAAATCTAAAAAAACCTTTTATATCATGTAGACTTTGGAAATGTGTGGGTACAGGGCTTATATTTAGAAATCTAGATCTCCATTTTAGCATTCCAGTATCAACAGGAAAGAAAAACATCAATTTTTCTTAATTATATCTGATAAGACTCTGCACATGGGAGGACAGTTTGATATTTACCACCACCAAAATTTAATTCACGTGTTTCATAACTGTTTTGCACTCCCTCCTCCTTATCTGAGAAATATTTAATGTGTAAAGTAGTGTGAGCAAAGGCTAATGCGTGGGCAGCACACAAGAGGCCCAGTGAAAAGAAAGTTCATTGCCACTCCAGTTCTAAATGTGTTCTTGCATCTCCCCATCTCTGTATAGCTCAGTTCTGTGCATGCTGTCTTATTTTTTAGCCCCCAACTCCCTCACTCACAATTTCACCCACTTACATATTCCAACAGTCTCTGCAATGCAGTTAGATCCACAGGACTTGTTTTTGAAATTATTTCAATGAGGTACCAATTTTCTATGTAGGGACATTTTGCAACTTAAATTACTGATTATGATCCCTGTTGCATTGCCCTTCCTGAGATCCCAGTTTTGCATACTTCACATTGTACCACTTTGCTACCAAGATATTTAATCTACAAAAATGCATCTGACATGGAAGTTTCCAGGGAAAGGTAAAGTATTGTTTTGACATGATCATCCTCATTGGGGTATGGAAGCAGTGGCTGAGAATGTCTAAGATCTGCTAACACACTAAGTAAGATGTGCCAAGGTGCAAAGTGAAATGTTTAGGTAATTTTTTGTTTGCAGAGATTTTTTTGTTAATAGGGATTTCATTTCCATTCCCCTTTCCTTCTTTTTGGAATACAACTGAGTCTATACTGTAGAAACTGGCAGAAATACAGTTTTTATACTAAAAATTCACCAGAGCACTGAAGCTGAGCTCCAGGAAAACATCAGATGTAGCACACACTTGTGTAGGTAACACTTGCAAAAACATGAGAAACAAACCCCTACTTTGGTTTAAAAAACCTCAAAGGTAAGGGCATTAAGAATTCTAACTTTATTGCAATACATGCAGTACACCAAATCAAGGGCAGATGCTGCTGTTAACATGTATTCACAGAAGTTCATCACTAGAACGTGTGGATGCCATGTTCAGCATTCCTTAGGCTGCGATACCCACAACTGTGTTAAATTCCTGTTCCCAGAAATTTCACTTTTATTGTTACAGCAGACAGTTGTTACAGATGGAAATACAATCTTGAAGAAATTAGCAGGATAGTCTTCACAAGTGTAGAAACAGAGTGAAACAATAGCTTTCAGAGACAGTAACACAACAATTCTCCTTGACAGAAATATAATGGGGATCATTAGGTTGACAGAATTATTTTCTCTGTGACCATTCCGGCAAAAAGATTGTAGCAAACAGATCTTTTCACATGTCAAACCTTCCACCTTTGCACTTGCATGAGCATGCTGCAGTGTTTCACTGATCCACTTACTTCAGGACAACTTACAGCTTTTAAAAAATGGCTTCTGAATTCAAAACTTTAAATTATTTTTAAAAATATTTTTAAAAAAAATTACATAATTCAAAGATTAATGACTAAGACTATGCGTAATTAAGAACAATGATTGCTGCACAAATTCTTTGGTCTTTCTGTGAATCAAATACAGGCCAAACAACTACTAGATGAAAACCTTGTATTTCTGCACAAACTATAAATTCCTGAAAAATCTGACTGCATGATAGAAACACATGCTTGTCACTTGCAAGTTACCTGCCTCATCTAAATTTAAATAAGGATAATTAAGGGCAGCAGGTAAAGATTTAATTTTAAAAGTTCTTAGTAGTATGACCATATCTTACAACATATTCCAAAATTTTGAAGAGTTTTGTTTCACTGGAGAATTATTTTTATGCCATTACACCTTACAAACCTGACAAATTATGTTAAAATTCTATTACTGAGATAGGAGGTTCACTTTTTTGTGGGAAGTTTGTGTAAAATCACCAAAATACCCAAATGACAATGATTATTCACGTCCTCAATGGAACCAACCTGTACTGGTTTTGCAAAAGAATTTAAAAGTGATTGTTTAGTTTTAAATAAAAGCACTGTTCATATGCATCTACATTTTGTTTTCTGTAGCTGTAAAGCAGCACAACTATAAGCAACTGTAGCACACCAAATTGTTCACATAGCACTTCTAATTAAAATCTGGGTGATAAAGATGCTCCACGATCCAAGAGGAGCTGCAAGGATTCACAGCTGTCCTTTGGGAAACACTGACCCACAAAATGAATTCATTTGAGGCTTGGAAAAATCAAGAGGACCTGCAATGGTTGATGATAGCTTTTGGATGCAAGTTCCTCCATAACTTGAAAAACTGACACTGGCTGAACAAAGCCACAAATCACTTATAATATTTACTCTGCCTTTCTTTAGGGTGTTCATGAAAATAATAAAACCATGTTTTTCCTTTCCAGTGTTGCCATTTTCTTCAGTTATTTAGAGGTCAACATTCAAAAAGTCTGAAGGTTTTTGATCTCATTGGCAACTATGAGATTAAGTATGATCAGATGTTTTCAAAAATCTGGATTCAGATATGAAAATTATTTGCAGCTGCAATTCATTACCAAAACCAACTGACTACTTCAAGGTATTTTGCTTTCTTTGTTCTGCAGGTTTCCTCAAATTTAATTTGAGGCTGAATGCTGATTACTTATTAGTGCTCTAATCAGTAAGTTGAATAGTTGGAGTGTTCATGTATTTTATCATACAGCTTTACAGAAAAATATAGGTGACTAAGAAGATAAATTGCATCTTTTTGTCCTTAACTGAAGTAAATATCAAAAGTAAGGCAAGACAGCTGAACTCTAAGCCTCTATTAGCAAGTTTCCTTATGGAATGATTCCAGTAATTTCATTGGTGGTACAAAAAATGTATTCTGTTTCACAGACATCTTACAGCATTTCTACAAAACAGAAAAATACCTGCTCTGGAAAAGGGATGGTTTTGCTTGTACAGCTCTGTCTACACTAGCACAATTATGTGGGTCAAGGTGTCACAAGAATTTGTTTATTTGATAAGAGAGCTTTCAGGCAGCAGGGGTAAGCTTCCAAAAGAAACTTCCTAATGGGTTCGTAAACCTAATCAGTACATGACAGGCACAGTGCATATTTTTAATGGGAAAAATTTAATTGTTAAGAAATGTCATGCTGGTAAAAGTTCTATAGAAGATTTAGTAAGAGACAAAATTCAACAGCACAACTGCAAATGTCACTTTAGTCATAGCAGGGAATCTTTTCAAAGATCAATTCAGCTCCAGTGAGGAATTCTCAATTATCTTAAAACTCAAAAGAAATTGACTGTAAAAATGAAAACAAGAGTATACATCTAAGCTAGGGATATTGGTAAGACAATAAGAAGAGGTTCTATAAAAACACCATAAGGAAAAAAAAGGGAAATGAAATTACAGAACAATTAGCAATGAGGAAATAATGGCAAAAGATGAAACCAATGAGGATGAATTCAATTTCTTCCTTACTTATATCCCCCCCTGCTCCACAAGGGTTAACTGTAAGTAGAGAGCAAGGTACAGGACCAGGAAAAGAATAGGCTGTCATTTAATCCTCACTCATTTAGTAAGCCATAATATATTAAACAGCTTAAGAGACCACTAGAAATAATGCATGAGTGGACAACATAGATAGCAGCTATACCAAACATGAGTGAAAACCTCAGTTGTGCTGATGCTGATTGGAAATATCAAAACTCCTCAGAAATTAGTAAGAAATCAACAAAAACTTTCTCCAGTCAAGAAAACCTGCTTGGTCCCAATAGCTGATACAGAATAGAGACGGGCTCATCTTACACAGGATAAGATTATTTACAGCTTTAGAAAATTTTATGTTGGCAGTGAGAGGAAAAGGAAGGATTTTGGTCTGAAACAGCATTGCTTTCACACTGAGCCTGCACTCATGCTGAGCTTCTCATTTGTGTATCTAATCTCCTATTACAGCCAGCAGAGACCCTGTTTGATTCACAGGATCCCTGCCTGGACACAAGTGCCTGCTGCCACTGGAGAGGTCCTAGAGATTCTCACCACTTATGGATGATGGCTGGAAACGTAGAGACCTCAAAGATCCTGTGTGATATCTGCCATGCCATGCAAATATCTTGGCACATCAAATGGCACATGCTGCCTTCAACTCTCCATGCCCTGTAAGTGCAGGATCAGGCCCTTGCTCACATGCAGGCACATAGGACAGAGTCTACAGAACATCCAGGTTCCATCTGGGGCTGGGTATTGCCCTCCAGCTCTGATCTTGATCATCCATAGTGATCCTAGAATCTCTTTGTAAAAATATTTGTGCTACTTTTTTATTTTCAGTTGTTTCCTCTCTTATAAATATTCTTATTAACTACTGATTTCATATTACTTTCACATATTATTTATTCATTACTGTACTGTATTGCACTGTTATCTTTTTACACACAGTCTTATCTATTTGTAACATCAGGTAAAATTCTGTTTGTGTACAAGTTTGAAGCACAGTTTTTACAGGGAAGATTCCCTGGATTCTGACTTCCTGTTCATGGTGATTAACATGTGAAATAATGTTTAGATAAACTGGGAAACTTTGCATTACGCCAGACTCAAACAATATAGGTCTGACACACAGTTGACTACAGAAGTCTTGTGGGTAATGCAGAAAGCCACAACAGCAAGCAAAAAGGCAAACAAAGCTGCAGTCAGGGAGAAGTGTTACAGGCAAACCAGTCTAACCTGAAGGCATTCCAGGATAAATTATTCAGCAAGTGCATAAGCATACAAAACAGTTAAAGTTAATACAAGATTTTTGTGAAAAAAACAGTGCAAAATAAAGAATTCTAGCAAGATAAAAAAGCCTGGGTAAGAGGAATGCAGCAAATGAGATACACCTTGTTTATGTGGCCTTTGACTTTGTCCTACCTGATGTTCCTCAAAAATCTAACCATGGAAATATCGTTTAGATTAAATCACCTGCAGAGATGCTTGCAGAACCAGGTTCATGTGAACCTGAGCATCACTATAAACCCAAAGTTTAGTGCTGGGTCCATTATCTTCCAGTAATTTCATTAAGTCAATGATTTTAAAAAACCCATACAACAAAAAACACATTTTAAATAAAATGTTAATCTGTGAGGGGATGCATTTACAAACCTAAATGGCCTCGAACCTGAGAAATGGTCAGAAATACACATGAAATCAATTAAATGTGTGTAAAATAGTTTATAAAGAAAAAAATACAAAAACAAGTTTAAAAAAATGTTACCAAACAAGTCCAACTCGTTAAGTAGCAGCACAGCAGAAAAATATCTACTGGGACCACAGATTGAACAAGTATTGTTATGCTAAACAAAAATATACCAATGTCCCTCTGGAGCATGGAAGTCCATTCTGCCCAGTATTTAGAGCCTCAGTTAGACTGGCACAACCATTACACTTACATCACACTTTAAAAATCAAGTCAGAAAGATGTCAGAAAATAAAGACAAGCAGATGATATATTCAGAAAAAAAAAGTATAGTGAACTATTTTAATCTAGTGTCCATCTTTACCTCTAGAAAGACATCAGTTGAACAATAACTGATAAAAACCTCACATTCACTCACAACATGAAGGATGAAAACTGCAAACCATATAGAAATCCACTGCCTGTTACAAGAAGCAGTAGCTCAAAAAAATGTAAGATTTTCCTCTTAAACCTCTCAATTTGGCTTTCTGAGCTAACCTCTGGAACACATCTCCTTATACTCATAATTCTTCCCCAGCTAGATGTGCCTGCCAGGACAGGATCTCACATGTGAAGTCCAGCAGACCACCAGCATCTCCCTGAACAGCATGTAAGGGTTTATCAGCAGAGTTTCTGCCAGTGAAGCTAAATTTATCCTGGGATATTTTGTGAGTCTTGTGGGCTGAGGAGGAAGGGAGAGGCAGGATTCATACTTGATTTTGTGGTCGTTTATACACAGAGTTCTAGCTGAGAGGGGTGCACCAGCATTACCCTGAGGAAGTGGCCATGACTGTGGTCAAGCAAAGAGCAGAAATGGCTGTAAATTGCTTTCAGAAAGAGAGGAAGCAAGACAGAGAATTACCTAATTAAATGACAATGTCTGTGTCTAATCAAGTATCTAAACCTGAGCTAGATGACACGTGCTCCCTTTGTTGGCAATGGAGATGTCAACTGAGCCCCAGGAGAAACTCATCTCAGCCTCATGCAAGACTAAATGGGCAAAATTGACTCCAGTGAACTGCACTCCAGAAGTGGCTGCTTCTTGTTAGATTGTGAAAAGAATCTGGGGTAAAAGTATTTGTTTAGATATGCAGAAGTTTTGTGAAATCCCATCCCACAAGTGCAAAGACAAAATTAATGAAGACTATAGAAACGAAAATGGAAAGGAAAAGCTAATAATATTAGAAAAGAAATCAGGAGCTCAGTAAAATTTACTAATAAAATCCTAAGGTAAGGAACTATCAGCTAGAACTCAGTGGAATTATCTTTTACCTGATAATGTTGATTTGATAAAAAAATATTTACATTTGCAGAGTTTGTTAGTTCTGGCAAGGTCTACAAAACTAAACTAAGTGTCACACTTGGAGAAAAACACTATGATAAAAAAAAATTGAGAAGTTCATTCAAATTTCCATAATCTTCTATGTCTATTTTTAATTATTACAATTTAGACTATTAAAAGAAAAGGAAAGGACAAAATTCAAGGTCAAATAACATTATTTTGTGAATTGCTGAAAGGGAAAGTAAATGGAAAACTGGCTTCTCTGAGCAACAAAATAGTGGCTTAAGCAAATACTCTTATCTACATTTCCTGGTACTTATTGAAGTATGGTTACTGAGTTGTTTCATATGCTATAGTAAATGCTTCACAGAATATTTAAATGTAATTTTTAGCAGCAACTGGTGATAACTGAGTTTCATAAAACTATGAAAAATTGTAATCACTAATTTACGAAACTGATGTCAGACTGGGTTTTTTTTCTTGAACTTAATAAATGCACACAAGCTTGTAAAACTTTCTCAAACTTACCACTGGTGACTCTCAGCACTCCCAGCATCCAGCTGAACAGCCATTTCAGCTTTAATCTTTCCTGTAAATGGAGTACAATACATGAAAGGATTTATCATACTCTTCCATGCTTTAGGTGACTCCCAAGAACAAAGTAGTCTGATTCACTGTGGCAGCAAAGAAATTGCTTCCTGTTCTCAGAAACATTTAGGTGAACAATGTAACATCCTGGCTTTACTTCATTTACATAGTCATACACTTACATATAAGTATACATAAACTATATATGCAATTTTAGTATTTTCCTTTAAAATCTAATTCAGATGCAGTTAAATCAGAGAAGGATTGGACTGGACTGCCAAAGGAGGCCATCATGCCTGTAAGACTGAAGAGTCTTAAAAGCAGGTCAGACAAGCATCTGTCAGAAGAACTAGCAAAGCTGTTTCCTGCCTTGGGTACAGGAATAAAATAGTTGAAGTTCCTTTCTAGCACAGAGCCTTCCCTTAAGTTCCACTTTTAACTGAATAAAGATGACAGTAGGTGATTTGATCAAACCCACACTCTCAGTAAGAAGTTCAGATGAGATGCTTGCTGTTTGCAGAGTCTCAGCTGCAACCAATTAAGCTGCACTGACATTTCTGTATTGTAAGTTAACTTCATAAAAACAAAGAATAGCATACACAGTCCTCCAACCCAGTGGAATGAAAAATAACCATGAAACTACTGCCAGCTCTCCTGCAGTCTCAAGCCCTCTGCAGTACTTCCAAAAACTGAGATGAAAAAGGCTGCCACTACCCCCGCTTCATGAGAATGATTCAAACTAGGCTGGTTACTCAACACCTAAGACTCACTTTCATTCCATCATTCTTTATCTCTCCCTGTCTTTTGCTATGCCATTACAATTCATCAGCTGAGGTTACATGCAGTCACAGAATCACAGAATATGCTGAGCTGGAAAGGATCATTAAATCCAATTCCTGGCCTGCACAAGACCACCCCAAAGAGTCACACCATGTGCCTGACAGCATTGTCCAAATGCTTCTTGAACTCTGTCAGGTTTGATGCTGTGACCACTGCCCTGGGGAGTTGTTCCAGTGCCCAACCACCCTCTGGGAGAAGAACCTTTTTCTAATATCCAGCCTAAATCCCCCCTGACACAACTTCAGGCCATTCCCTCAGGTCCTGTCACTGTCACCACAGAGCAGAGATCAGTGCCTGCCCCTCCTTCCCCCCTCATGAGGGAGTTGTAATTGCAATGAAGTTTCCCCTCAGTGTCCTCTTCACCGGACTGAAAAGACCAAGTGCCCTCAGCTGCTCCTCATGGCTTCTCAACAAGGCCCTTCACCATCCTCATGACCCTCCTTTGGATGCTGCCCAATAGCTTAATGTCATTTTTACATTGTGTCACCCAAAACTGCCTCCAGCACTGAGATGAAGCTGCCCCAGTGTAGAGGCCATGATGTGCCTGATGCTCCCAGGGACAGGGTTGGCCCTCTTGGCTGTCAGGGCACTGCTGGCTCCTGTTCAACTTGACCTCAACCAGGATTCCCAGTTTCCTTTCTGTGGCACTGCTCTCCAGCATCTTATTCCCCAGCCTGTCCACACATTCAGGGTTGCTCCATCCCAGGCACAGAATCTGGCACCTTCCCTTGCTGAAGTTCACACA
>VZTB01017137.1:359738-428525 GCA_013397245.1 Thryothorus ludovicianus | reverse complement strand
AAAAAAAAAAAAATAGAATACAGAAAAGCACAGACTAGAAACTACAGACTCTTTACCATTTAATGTCTCACCCATTCAGTGCACCTTCAGTTCAGACTGTCATTAAGTGAAAATATAGCTCATTTATTAAAACACGTGATTTTTCTCCAGTTACAGAAATACATAATTTTTGAAAGGCAAAACAGAAAGCTTCTCTTCCCAAGATGTTGAATACCAACAGTGACATCAAGAACAAGTCCAGAGCAGATCAAAGCAGTGAGGGCCTTATCAGAGATTGTCAGCTTCCAATATTTATTGAAAAAACTAAGTAGTAACAAAAGCTTTTCTGGAAGAAGGTTACAAACCTGAAACCAATGTAGTCATATAACACAGATCCATAAAACTTTTCAGATTAGTTTATCTGCCAATTCTCAGCATCTATCCATTTGTCAATTAAAACCAGAAGTGCTTAACTCAAGCAAAATCCTATCTTCTAGACCATTAAATTACTGCTGAGGCAGTAAAACACATTGCATATACTTTAGACAGGAGTACAGAAAGGTGAAAAAAATGTTTTATCAGAAACAAAGAGGAATTTTTTTTTCTCTAGTGCACAAACCAAGCACCTGAATGCACCACTGTGTGTGGAATTCACCACAGAATAGTATAATACAATGCCCATGGTGTAATGCCTACAGCATATGAAGTGGTGCTGTACAGTAACTGGAAAAAAACCAAGTGTTGCTATTGACCCTCCTGGCCATGCACCACAGTCATTAAAGTTACAGAAGACCATGGAGAAAGCTATATGTACACATTAGGATTAACAACCTCTTTGCAAGAGGAAGAAAAAATACTGTTTACTCAAATGAAATCAAATTATCTCAAATTTAGAGAAGATATGAAAAACAAGCACATCAAGTACAAGGTGTTAATAAGAAAAAAGCCCACCTCTTTGCAAAAGGGACTGAAAAACAGCATTGAGAAAGAACATAGCCAAATGACTAATGCTAACTATAACCTTGAATTATCTTCTTTGCTTCTGACTGTACACAAATACTTGTCAGAGAAGGCCTCTCTTAAGGACACATTCAATGCTCTTGCACACTATAATCACTTGTATTGGATCACCACATCAGCTTCTTCGTCACACAGAAGAACCTGAACACACAAGTTTCCTTGGCTTCTTCTCAAAGAGCAACACATCCCTCCTGATCAGAAAACAGGATTTTCTCAAACGTTACGTGTGGAATAACCCCTGCATTGCATCTGTGAACCTGGTCATTCATAAACTGATCCCTTTGCCTTATCTACATGTCTGAGTATTTTATTCATAGCATGAAGGCCTCTGCAAATCAACCAAGGGATGAAATAATCTAAGAAACTAAGAGAACCAAGATGTTTTCACACCAGATGAAGGAGGAATACCATTGAATACTTATGCCAGTCCTGAACACTTAAAATAAAGAACTGGTTCATAATAGAACTGACAGGTCTTAAAATACGGTATCAAAATATAAGACTTGTGAACCATGTGGGCTGGGATGTAACATAAAAAGAAATTCAGCTCACAGGAATTGAAAAAGAATGTGAAAAAACTCTTAAATATAGAATTCCATTAATATGCAGCATGTTAGCTGTCTTCAGAATATTACAGTTAGCTAAAATATTTTTAAAGAGAAAAGATGACATAAGATGAGCAATTTACAGACTGCCTACACAAATGTGTAAGACACGCTGAGAAGTGGTTCAAAAAACTCAGTTGCTATAAACATACTATTAGTAAATTGCATGTAAGCATCTAATCTGATTATACCAAAATGAAGTTGTAATTACAGGAGATTAATGTCATGATAAAAATACAGTGCCTCTCCTGGACTCCTGGTACATATCATCCCCCAGTGTGTTCCTCAACTCATGAGAATAAGAGATCCCATTAACTACATTGTGACTACAAGATGTGGTCAAAACTAGGAACTTTCTACCTTATTGAGTCAGTATCCTAAATTTCTCATGGTCACTTTTTGAGCCACCAGAAAGTGGTGTCAACAAACAGCACATAATCACAAAAATTGCCCCTTGTACAGAGGCTCTGCTCAGACATAGCCTTCGTAGTATGCAATGCCTCTAGGCAGTACACTGTAATAACTCATCTGTGAGGCTGATAAAAAACAATTATCAGGAAAAGCACATGAGCATTTGCACACTTTGATCAAACTCTGTCAAAGACACACTTTGCACTAGTAGCACTTTTAAAATTACACCATTATTCTGAACTTTGCCTCTCATTGCATAGCTGTGTAGCAATACTGCATCAGCATTACCACACTCTTAAAAAAAAAATAAATCTGTATTATGCTTGGCATTAAGCCAACTTCAGCCATAGTGCAGATTCAGAGATGGTCACCAAGAGTCTCCTCTGATCTAAAAACTGCTAATCTGAACATTTGTATTTTTTTCCAGAAGTATAAAATCTATATAAAACGTTTAAAGGGGTCTTGTTTACAGTTTCATATAGGTAATTATGCAACTTGCATTGCATATGTACAGTAGAATATATAAATTATTATTAACTCACCCTCCTTCACTTTCTGCCTCCTCAGAGCTGGTAGTTTCTCTTGCACCAGAAGCTGTCTCTGCTTTTCTCCGCCTTGTTGCTCTGTGTGATGGGCTAACTCTCTGAACATCACCCTTTCCTTGAAGCTCATTTCGAACAAGCTCTTCAAGTTTTGGAATAGCTTCTTTCAGAAATTCCACCTCTCTCTTCAGTTCGTCCACACTTAGCAGCAGGCCATTCAATTTTTCCAGTATCTGCAGCTGCCTTCCATGTAGAACCATTACTGCTCCTTGCTCATTGGGAGCCTCATTTTGCAAGCCCATAGAACTAATTTTGTTACCTATATCCTGGAACGCACGTATGCGCACAGCCGCGCCAGGCTTTCGGATCTTGCGGTACCAAATCAGCACCAGGCTTAATCCAGCAGTCCCTGCCATTACACCCAGTATTAGTCCTTTATTTTCGAAGGGAGACATTTCTGCACTCTCCTAGAATTGTGAGACAACAACAACAGTTTAAGATGTTTTTCCCTGCTCTACGCAAGCGACTTGCTCTGCTCCGAAACCACGAAAGCAGGAAGAACTGCAGACACAAAGTTATACTTTTTGTCGATTCTGCAATAGAAGACATAAGTGGGTTTGGGGGTGTGAGGGCGCTGGCATGTGGGCAGGACCTCCACTCTCAACCGTCCCGGCATCCTGGGATTTGTTTGTTTTAAAGCGAGAAACTCTCATAATCGGATTTTCCGCCACTGCAGAGAGGCGGAAACCCAGCTGTCAGGCCGGAGCGGCGTCCCGCCGGTCCCCCAGCCCCACCGCGCCGAGGGGCTGCCNCGGGCCGGGCCGAGCCGGGAGCAGCTGCACGTCCGGCCCCGGAGCCCGCAGCTCTCCCGCCGCGGCGCAGGGGGCGGCGATACCCGGATCGAGGGGGCCGGGCCTGGGCCGCTCCGCCGGCCGGGCCGCCCGGGTGACGCGCTGCCCGCCGGAGGAGGGATCCCCGCAGCGCCGGCAGTCCCGGCTGCCGCGGGACACGGCTCCAAACGCGCCGGTCTGCAGCAACTGTACCTCTCCGTGTGTCTGTCCTCAGTCCGGTGGCCGCTCGATTTCACCGCTTGAACCTTTTACTACTTCTAGGCCACAGAGAAATTGTGTTTCCACTGCGTTGGTTGGAGACCTGAAGCTGCAGAATCACCGAGAAACCCCGCCCAGTTGCCAGGAAGACGAGCAGTGCCGGCACTAAAGCTTCATTGCAATTTAAGCCATCTAAGGGCCCAAAGTTGATTTCATCGAAGTCCATTATAGTTTGCCCAAAGTCTGGAGAAACTTATTATAAATGGTTTGGGAGGGAAGGGAACCCTAAAGGCCGTCTAGTTCCAGTCCCTCTGCCTGCAGGGACACCTTCCACTAGAACAGTGAAAGCTCAAAGCCCCATCCAACTTGGCCATAAACACTTCCAAGGTCGGGGCATGCAATCTGTACCAGTGCCTCACCACCCTCATAGTAAAGAATTTTTTACTAGTGTCTAATCTAAACCTATCCTTGTTCAGTCTGAAGCCATTTCCCCTTGTCCTGTCACTCTATGCTCTTGTATAATGGTATTGCCCCATCTTTCCTCTAAGTTCCATTCAGGTACTGGAAGGCCACAATTAGGTCACAACAAAGCCTTGTCTTTTCCAGGCTGAACAATCCCAGTTCTCTCAGCATTTTTCATAGCAGAGGTGTTCCATCCCTCTGATTAACTTGGTGTTCCATGTCTGGACTCATTCCAACAGAACAATGTCCTGTGTTGGGGATCCCAGAGCTGGATACAGCACTGCAGGTGGAGTCTCACCAGAGCAGAGTAGAGGGGCAGAACTTGGATTTATCAGAGTGTGGGAGGTATTGCTCCTGTTCCCCATCTGAGATGGCTTGTATTGGTGACTCTCACAAGACTCTCCCGTGCCCTTTATTACAAGGATCTGGCTCCTGTTTCTGGCCTGGAATGGAAGAAGGATCATCACAGACAACCTGCTCTGATCATTTGTCTTCCTGAAGGCTTGTGGAGGACCTGTGCACAACATCCTGCTAGAAGTTACAAGCATAAAACTCACATTTTTCTGTGTGAGGGCTTAAAGAAACCATCATGGGAACCATGGTGTCTATGCAATGGAAGAAGCTCTTCAACAGCTGAAATTGTCCTCGACCATATCGATCAGAAACAAAGGAACACATTTCTTAAAAAACATATTGATTGCCTTTAGAAAGTGAACACAATGCCGTTCAAAACAAAAAAAAAGAATACCTAAAACAGGTACCGAGATCTCAAGAATTTTCAGTCTTTGTACAAGTTGGCAATTGTAAAACAGTCTAATGTCTATCTTCCAAGAATTTAGTTTAAAACAACTACAGCTCTAAATTAATTCTTCATTAAAAACTTGAGGATGAAATTACCCTAATGAGACCAAACTACAATCTGAGACAAAAGCAGAAATTTGTTAGAATGAAAAAGTGAATACTATTTCAGTATTTTACAGGTTTCCCAGTTACAATACAACAATAACAACATGTATAATCTGTTAATATGTTTGTAATTTGAAATTTTTAAAGCAAGGATGGAAATCTCTGCAGTTCTATGGAAACTTGACTAAACTCAAATTATTTTAACAAATTTCACTATAAGTAATGGTTTTAAGATACACAATCCCTCAGTGTTTTAAAATGGAACAAGAAAACATAAATCTCCTTATGCTGATAGTGTTTCAAGTGTTCAGGATAATATAAATGTGTTGGAAAACCTTCCATTTTTGTTTTCTTTTTTTTTTCAGTATATTCTGCCAAAATCTTTCTATAAGTCAATTAAAACAGGAAAGGATTTTAAAAGAGAATTGGAGGGCAAACATAGCACAGAGCTGAAAAAAAATACTATGGATGCAAAAAGCTAAGTGAGTATTTTCAAAGATTTTCCAAAGCGACTGACTCAGGCTGAAGGCCTTAGACAAGAAGAACTGTTTTCAAAAATAATGGCCCAGGAAAACTACCATTTACAGCTTCCTGGATATGTAGCAACTATGAAAATCAGGTCACCTGTCTGGTCCCAAACTCCTTGTTTGCTTTACCTGTGGCCATTTTACCCAGGCAGAGCAGCACGAATCCTAGAAGTCATTGCATATATGTAGAAACTTGCTGGAACACAGCAGCTTTCCCAGCTGGGCAACTAAACATCAGTTTACCTAGATCTGATATAATTCTATTGGCCTAAATATGACATATGTTCTAAAAAACTGAAATAAATGTTTGTAGAAAAGTACTGTTCTTCTGCATATGAATTTTTCCTAGTTCAAAAGAAACTTTGTACCTAAAGTCCTAAAAAATATGTCCAGACAATCATCTGTTATTAAATGGTTAGCCCCAAATATTTTTAGTATATTTTCAGCCTTATTTCCTAAGAACACAAAGTTTATGCCCCCAGGTTGTCTGGTGTGTTGTCCTTCTGACAAGCCATACCATGACACTTTCTCCACTCAGTAGCTCCTGAAAATTGAGCCTGATTTCAGCCAATTGTGACAGAAGAAATATGTCAAGATCATAGAATTGTAGAATCATAGAGTGGTTTGGTTTAGAAGGCAACTTCGTGATCATCAAATTCCAACTGTCCTGTGATGGGCAGGGACACCTTTCACTAGAACAGGTTGTTCAGGCTTCATCCAACCTGGCCTTGAACACTTCTAGGGATAGGGCATCCACAGCTTCTCTGGGCACCCTGTGCCAGTGCCTCATCACCTCCTGACCAAAGAATTGCTTCCTAACATCTACTCTAAATCTCTCCTCTTTTAATCTAAACCTACTTGTTCTATCATTATTTGCCCAAGTAAAAAGCCACTTCTCCTCATTTTTTGTAGACTCTGAAGATTTGAAAGGCCACTTAAGATACTTTCAAGAAGGCCATCAGCTTTGGAGTGGAAAGACCTTGTGAACATCCTGCCTCACTCCACCCCCGGCCCCAGGCAGATGCACAGGAGGGAATGAGCTTAGCACACCAGTGCTGCAACACTGACACACTTGCATGGGGCACCAGTCTTCTTACAGCATTATTTTTGTAAAACCAGGACAGGCAGCCGGTCTCTTGGGAAATTTTAAACTTGGACAGCATTTTTGTGTCATATTAGAAAAGTTACCACATTATTGAGTGATTGTGTTCAATGGATCAGGGAGTCATGACATAGTAAGTAATTGATGCATGTTGCTTCCAGACAAGGTGTAAGCATAATCTATTGGTGGTTTCACATCGGTATGGAAGGCATTTGTATTTTACAATTTTCATAATTTTTCTTTAGCTGTAGTTCTTCTGTCCATTTTCTTTTGTGATACGCTGTTCTTTCTGAACAGCCCCTCCCTCCCTCGCCCCCGAGAGATAAATCTACTGCTTGTAACAGATACAGAAACCTTTAATGAGCTGGAAGCAGTTCATACTTCAGCAGTTGTCTTGTAGGCGTAAAGTCAAATATTGTTAATATGTCACCAAACATTGTGAAAGCTTAAATACCTTTGACCAGACTTGCAACCAACCTGCCAGAAATCCTGTCTGGATGTTAGAACAGTCAGAAATCCCTATTCTCTCATGTTTGGTTAAATTATTCTTAATTTTTTGCTATAAAAATAAAGGAAATCATGTCTTACCTCAAAGGGAAGCACTCAGTGTCAGACTTGTCAGTATTCTCTGCTGCTTTTGGCCTGAACAAAAACTGCTTTTGTCCAGTGCCCCTAATGAAAAATTAATCAATTGAAGTTAAAAGGAGATGGGTAATAGCACACTGGTCTCTTCTGTTTTCTTGAAATAAAAATATTCTGCTTAGAACAGTTTCCTGGGGAGATGAGGCTGCCTCTGCTATTTTATCTCTTTATGTGTGTGCAAATGTAACTGTACCTCTCCTCTGTCCCCAGTATTTTTGAATCCTTGGCCAATCTCAATCAAATTCAAAGAGAAACTCTAACAAATTTCCTTAAGTTAGTTGATCTTTAAAAGAAGAAATCCCTGAATTAGAGTCACTGCTATCAGGAAGATTGCTTATTCCTTGGTGCACAACTGAGAATCCACACAGGGGAAAAGCATTTTGAAAGGACAGCAAAATCCAAAGCAGAGCTCATATTTTATCAGATGTGAATGAACAGAACTACAAGTTATAACCTGATAGGAAACCTGGCTTCGTTAGTTCAATTGCACTCACAACCATCTGTTTATTTATTTATTGTGTTGATAGGGTCCAGTGCTGCAATTTCAGCTAAGTACAAATGGTCACTGATGGCATGGCATTTCAAAGAGCAAAAGAAAAAAAAATGTACTTACTGTTCCTGCTTCTTTGTGTCTTCAGGAATCTCAAGGACATGATCAAAATATATTTATACAAGCTCTGTTAATTTTTTAGGTCAAGGTACATGATTCAGTTTCCTTGATCTAAGAGATAACAGTTGGCACTCCAAAAGAGTTTGTATATGTTGTGTTGACAACAATAGGAAAAAATAAGCAAGGCTACATCTGATGTAATTCCACAGCACTGCCTGATTTCTTCACAAAGAGAAATTGTCCTTGGAGTGCCTGGGTAGAAAGAGAAAAAAATATATGAATAGTCATATAAAGAAAATGTGCATATAAATGTATTATGTATATGTATATGTATATGTATATGTATATGTATATGTATATGTATATGTATATGTATATGTATATGTATATGTATATGTATATGTATATGTATATGTATATGTATATGTATATGTTCCTTGGGAATCAAAACTCCAAAAGAATCAAACTCTTTATAAAGATCTCTGTGTACACACTGTATTCCACATCACACACTGTATTTTTTTACTGAATGAAAAGTGTCCTTTTTTTCAGCTTCTCTATAAATATGCTATTTCAGAGCATACTGAAGTATTTTAAAGAGCTTTACTGTTTCCACCTGCAAATGGCATCAAGCTCCTTCCTGAATTCCAGTAAATATTGCCAAATGGCCCTAGGATGTCTGCAATGTCTCATCAAAAAATCATCATCCCGGTGATGTGTTCTTCCATCATTTCTGTCCCTCTTCTCTTCTACCACTTGTGAGCTTATAAAAAACTTTCCTTTCTGATTTCAAGTTTCTGTCTAGGCCACTAAGGCTTTGTGTACACTAGCAGGAGTGGGTCTCTGGGCCAAACAGCTGGTGCTGATGCCATGACACCCGTGCTGTGCCCTGGGTTAACTTTGGCCCACTCCAGCCTGATCACAGGGGCTGTGTGCCCATTTGTGGCTGCAGTGATTCTGCAATGGATATTGCCAAGTGCAGCCAGGTGTTGCATGCCTGGTAGGTGGTGAAGCAAAGCTTGCCAAGCTGGGACGATTGGGAGATTTGCCTCCAAAGTGCACACCTGACCCAGCCCAAATCATTACTGTATACATACATATTTACACTAGGAGAGTTTGATGTGGGTCACTCAATCATTCAGGACAGAGTGAATGCAGGGGGTGTTCACCTCCCCCTGGCAATTGCTAAGTGCTGGCAAAGGGTTCCTCCTTCATCGTGGGATCATTTTTGAACAATGACAATCAATAAATGTAGCTGAAAGCACAAAGACTGGTGAAACCAGGTGAGTTAAGGGGAAGGGTGAACAAACACCTAACCACTTAAAGGAGTTTTGCTACATAGAATAAAACAATATTATTACTGTATGCAATGCACCCACACATATACACTCACATAGATAAATTTATGTGCATAGCATTCTAGTTTTGCAGATTGTTTCAAGACACTTGATGTGCTTTATCATCAGGAGATAGGTCTGTTAAAGCAAAATGTAAATGTAGATTTTATTCTTTTAATTGGTGTTTGCATGCCATCCAGTGTTTTAGAAACTTTCCCTCTGATTCTGAGCTGCAGATTCCTGAGGAGTAAATAAACCAGGTGGCCTTTCTTAATTCTGGTGAGATGGGCTCACAAGTCTTTTGCTCATTCATAGTTACAGTGCTGCTATCTTGTGGGAAAAAATGCAGCAGCAACTACAACACTTGCAAAAGTTGATACTGAGCCATTGTCAAGAATTGGAATGATGGTCTATTAAATGTTTGCATAGTTCTTTCTAATTTAGAAAAAAATGTGTCAGTGTGATTAATCCATTAGGTTATATGGGGAACCATTATTCAGTGGGTCCAGATTGCAATTTGGGCTCCCTTCAGTGTGAATTTTGTACTGCATTTAGCAGAAGTAACAAAACCCCTCCCAGGACATTCTGGAGTATCAGCAGTACTTCTGCCCCTGAAAGCAGTGAAACTGTTTGTTCTATTGCCACTTCTTAGAGACACTATTTAAAGTTACTGCATGGCTATGCAATGTGCAATTTCAAAAATCCATATTTAATCAAAAGATAGAAAAGCATCTTGGCAACATTACAGTATTTCTATGAAACAGGCAGATTTTTGGCCAGAGTAGTTGTTTTAGAAGAACTTTCATTGGCATGTGCTTTGATAGTAAAACTGAAATACCAGGGTGTTTTTTTCTGAGAACAACAGAGTAAGATTCCAGAGCTAGAAAAAAATTGTACGAACAACTGAAACATGTTTTTTTTTATTGGGTTTGTTTGTTTTCCAGTTTTCAAAAGCACATGGAAATACAGATTTGTATGTCAACAGGCACACAGAATATTTGACAGACTTCTATTACATAGAGTTATAATCCACTTTACCAAGTTACTAAGCAGCTTTTCAAGATCATCTGTTTTCATAAAAGAAATAGTTTACATTTTACTCAATAGTCTTGGATTGTGAAAGCAGGACTTAAGCAACAAAAACACCTAGAGGAGTCAAATACAGCCCTGCCCTTCCAAAAGACAAGAAAATAATTTCCAAAAGTATTATGATATATTTGATATATACTAAAATATGGTTTATCTCCCAGTTGTGAAACAATCTTTTTTTCATATTCCTATTTTCTAAAAAACATTTTTCAATTTAAAACATTTTTAAAGGAGTCTATAGATCTGTATTCCTCACACAACTACAAGTCCTACTGAGCAAGAAGTTAGAAATATGCATAAAATTTACCACTACACCCTGAACAAGTCTGATACTTATCATGAGCTGCTCTGAAGAGCCAATAGCATGTGAGGCATCAAATGATAGAGATGAGGTATCCATTGCACTATTTTGCATCAGAACCTGATTCCAAAATACAGAAAGAATGCTAAAAAATGTGCTTTTTTTTTAACTTACCGCAGCATTATCCCAAGTGAGGGTGCAAACGGAATTTGTGAATGCCCAGAATAGGAAATCTGTTTCATCTCTGGGTGTGGTCTACTCGTTCGTGTTGGGCTGCAAACTGACGTTGAGCAATAAGATTTAAAAATTCTTTGATATTTTCACTAAAAGCAATATCATGCCGGTGTCATGATGCGATTACACCTCTGGGCCGTGATGTTTGGAACAGCTTTTGCGGGCTTGCAGGTGGGAGTTTGGAGGGCAAGGTGTGGCTGTGCACATGGAGCAAGCCCAGGTTAGGAAGGCCAGGGCGCCGGCCGGCACTGGCTGCCTCCGAGGCCGCGCATGGATCAAGCGGCTCCTGTAACCAGCCTGGCTCCCTCCCAACAGCAGAGCTTTTGCAGGGCTGGTCGGAGGCACGCGTGGCCCGCAGGATTTCCCCGAGGCCACACACCGTCCCGGGGACACCACCTGCCTCCCGGCCACGCCGCCCCGCCGCTCGCCGCGGTCTCCTCAGCCCGGGGCTGCTCCCCCGGGGCTCGGGGCGGCGCTGCCGCATCGGGGGGGGGAGGCGCACCCGTGCCAAAGCACGCACCTGGCACAAAAGCAAATGGGTCCGTGGGCAGGCCCGGCCCGCAGGCTCGAGCTGTCACAGGAGCCGGGTGACAACAGCCTGGCAGCGGAGCGTGAGAAGCAGCGTCGCTGCCTGGTTCCAGAGGGGCCGTGAGGGAGCGGCCCCCGGGCCAGCAGGGACAGCAGCCACGCCGCGCACCGCGCCATACGTGGCTCCCGGGGCAGGAGGGGCGCGGAGGGCACCATGGCCCGAGGATCCCCGCACACCGCGGGCTCGCACACGCCCAGCGGCCTCACACGGGTCTCCGTCCCGCGGGATTGCCGCCCGCGCCCCGCCTGTCCCGGCAGAGCGGCACCGCGGGGTGGCGCTCGAGCGCCGCGGCCGCCAGGCGCTCCCGGTGCCTCTCCCGGAGCCCGGCGGCGCCCCTGGAAACGGGGAAAGGGAGGGAACAGCCCAAAGCACGCCCATTCCCGGTGTTCCTCGCTCGTCCGAGTGCTCCGAGGGTGCATCTGGAGCGATCAGATGGCAGCGCGGGCCATGGTTCCTGCTGCCATCCAAAGCAGTACTTTTACATCCTTCCTTGCGCTGAATCCAGTGTTCATTAGGGCGCTCAGCTCGCTGCCTTGGCTGAGAAAACCGCGGTTTTGTTCGCACTGTTCTGCCAGGTTGCTGGGTTGAATCAGCTCAAGGCAAAGCCCTTTGTGAGAAAAAAAGGCAGGAGCGCGTGGGCAGGAAGGAGAAAAATGGCTGATTTGGCTCATCTTGCGGAAGTGCATCGCTGATTGCAATTGTAGGAGAAAGGGTACAAGAGAAAAAAATTGAGAAAGGAAAGACAACACTTTGTATCCTGTACCTGTACCAGAGGCTGACTATCAGATGTCTCAGGACTACTTGAGAGAGCAGCTCGTATTTGTAGCATGTTCTCTTGTTTCTAGTCTAGATCTGAATGACCGTGCATCACCATGGTGTGGCTCTGTGTAAACTGTCCCTTAATAATAAATATTCAGCTCAGAGTGTTGTGTCCTGAAGCACAACACATCACTGTGTTGTGTCTTTAAAAAACCTCAACAAAATAAACAAATCAAAATAAACCAAAACAAAGCAAAAAAGAAATGGAAGCAATAGAACAGATGCTCAGAAATAGGATAATCACAAATGAAAACTAAAGAAGCAAAGAAGGTGGAGAAAGTCTCTGTAAAATTTTAAATGCCAAGAGAATTTGTCTCGGTAACAAAGGTGGTCATGACCTGGATTCCTACCTCCTGAATTTTCACGTGTAACTGGGATATGTAGCTATAGGTTTTCTGTAACTTCTTAGAGGAGAAAGACCCTTGAAAAGAGAACAACTCTTCAAGTTCAATGTCAGTGATTTTTCAGCTTCTTCAGGCTGTAGACTTAAGTCTGTCTCTTTATGTGCTGTGGGTATGCTGACCTCTGCCACTTGCAAGACATCCTTGTCATGGAAATTATTCGAGGCACATATTGGATTGCATTATATGGGAGACCAGCCCATGTGATCCTCATTATCTCTTTGGTAGTAAAAAGGCTGACTTGATTTACAGCCTTTGGCAAAATGTCCTGCAATCTATTTTGAATTGAAACTGGAGGATGAGCAGAATATCACGAAGCTGTGGTGACTTCCCTGCTTATCTTGGCTGCCTTCTCCTCAGGAGTTGTACTGAACAGCAGCCTGGTGCAGCAAAACAAGCTTGGCCAGTATTTATAAATAAACATGGGTTTCTTATTGCATTTTTTCTTATCTACATATTTCTTTCCTTTTTTTTAATTATTTAATTGCTCTGAGGCAATGCCCATCTTTATCTTTGATGGTTCTAAGACCACAATCACTGTTCAAAAGTAATGCATGATAAAAACTAGTTCAAACTGAGCTAGAAAACAGCATCATTATGGGCACTTTAGTTAACCAGCCAAGTTACTACTTAGCTCCTACCTAATTTACTTTGTAATACTTCTGAATGTCATGAGAAGGTAAAAAACTTAGTGCACTGAGCAGATATTTTCATCATGTTTCATCATAATTTTCATAATGTTTCACTTTCTAATATATGGAAAGGAGTAGTACATGAAGAGTTATTATTTAAGAAAATAACCGGATAATTGATTTGTTGTGTAAGTTGAGCCAGCCAGTCATAGTAACACTTTTACAATATTACTCATTGGGAGCACTGTCCTGATCCATTTGAAGAGCCCAGCTTCAGTGGCAAGAGTTTTGGACCTGTTAATTTTGGTAGTTCTGTATACTTCAGATAGACACTATTGTGTCTTGGCTTGGCTGTTTCAGACAGGCAAGGAAAAAATGCAAGCTATTAAACAGTTTAATTTTTAGAAAAGCATATCCCTCTTTATGCCAAAAAAAAATAAACATTAAAAAATATGAAGAATTCACTTTCCTCTTAAATTCAAAGAATATTTACCAGGACTCTAATAAGAAGCAGAAGTTTTTATCAGAGCATTACAGTGTTGTTCAAAAGCCTTTGAAGTCCCTGGCGAGGCACGCGCTGTTTTGGCGGTCACACGAGAGTGAATACGTATACGTAATTCTGGAGGGAACATCTGACATTTCTCATGTGCATTCGTGGTTGGGTTGTGGCAGCCAGGACTGCAGACCTGCTGTCATGCCAGGGCTCCCAAGGCCCTGCACCTTCCCTGTGTGAGGCTCCCTAGGCCATTTTAGCTTTCCCATTTGGAGCAGCAGTAGCAGCGCAGCAGAACTGGCTGAAAATTTCTGACAGAAAATTTCTCCACTGGGAAAAAAAATAACCCAAACTGTAATTGACAGGTTTCTGAGTAGCACATTGGCTGTGAGAGAAGCCAGGCAAGATCCCAAGCTGCCTGCTTCCCCTGCAGGCTTCCTTGGCTTTCTCTATTGGCAGTTCACACGCTTTCTGGGCTTCTTGACAGCTCGACAGGGAAAGTGAGGGAACCTGTGAACCTGAGATGTGGCAGTATGTTCAAGGTCATATTTCCACTTTGGATGGGTAGTCTTTTCTAGAAATGTGGGAGACAAATTCCAGTTCTCCAAGGCAAAGATGCTCCAATGAAGCAAAGAGCAGTCAGTCTCCTATTCCAGAGCACATCAGGCAATGCCAACAGCCGAAAGAGCATCCATCCTTCTCCAACCCAGAAGAAGCAACAGGGATAAGGTACTATAAGGATAAAGAGGCATTCTCTCTTCCTTTTCTAAGATGCACTGGCAGAAGGGACCCACCAACTTTCAATCATTCCATCAGCTACACAGGACTACTGCTGCTGTGCTTTTCCACTCCTGGCACATAACATTTTCCATGGGGATACAGTTAACAGGCATTTAACCTCCACCAGGGAGTGAGGGGAAGAAACAGAGAGAGTGATTCCTAGTTCCAAATTACTGTTGTCAGGCTGAGAAAGGCATTAGTACATTCTGGCTTCTAGCTCAGAATGTACTGTTTGAAACTCTTCTTTAAAACTGCTAGGCATCTGCAGGTTATTTCAGCAAGCAGTGAAATACAGCACGTATATTTCCTTTACCATAAATGCCAGATTAGCCAGACAACACAGGGTGATTCTGCTTCTCTTCAGTGTAGGTTAGAAACTGCTCTACAAGGAATTTAGCTTAAGCACAGGAACACCCAGTCTCACATAGCCTTCAGAACAGCTCAAACCCCGAAGTCTTTATTCAGGCCCTGATTAAACAAACTGAACAAGCATAATCAAACTAACATCATGGCTTTGCTGAGTTCACATCCCAAGTCTTGCTCAAGTGAACTATTCTGGGAAGTTAAAACTGGGCTTCAACTTCTGATTTGCTGTTTCAAATTAGATTCCTTACACCTGTGAATGAAGTATATGACCATTTTTTCTTCTCATAACTTTGTCTTCATTTTTTCACAGCCATCTGTAATATAGTTTCCCAGTTAGAGGTATCTGTAGGAGAAAATAGAGCTGTACAGCCTTGTAAGACGTCTGATCAAGAAGCAGAATTAAACTTGTCACAACTAAGCAATTTGACATAAAATAGTGAAAATCACAATAATCTTTCACTGGTTCCATGTTATTTTGTGAGAAGAGAGGTGAATATATTTTTGAATATGTTTTCTGTACACTGCAACAAAAGGTTATACTTGTATCTTTTTCTTTATAGGCAAGTCCAAGTTTCTGGCTAAAGTCCAGCAGACATTTTTCTTTGTCCATTAAGGCAATCTCCTACACACTTTACCAGGGGAGGATGAAATTCCTCAAGCTGTGTTATAAACATTCATCAATGAAATCATGCTCTAGTAACAAGAACAGTAGACAAAAATTTAGGACAGTGTTACACCGAGTGTCCTTTACGGGTGGAGACTATAGAATCAGGAGCAAACCACCAAAGCCAAAGACCAAGTAAGCCACTGTGGAAAGCTTAAACAAGAAAACTTTCCATCACAGAGAGTTTTGAGTGCAGTGAAAGTAGGAAAACTTGGTTCTGTCCAAATAAGAATATTTAGATGTCAAAGGAAATAGTCTGAGAAAGGATCTTTTTTGCTCTTTTGAAAAGCCTTGATCCTTCCCTGTAGCAGTACTTTACAAAGACAACCTACAAGTAATTTAAAGCTGCAAAGCCTGTATTTTCTTCTGGGTGACTTTTTGAGAATTCTATGGAATGTCCCCATTGTTCTCCTGTCTTTATATTGCTCAAGTTCATTCGTGTTGAATGAAGTCTCTAGCTGAAGTGAGCGTCCTATTGAGACCATGACACGCAATGGGCAGCATTGATTTTAACTTGGTAGTTCAGCGTGGGACAGAAAACAGGCCGTGTTGACAGCAGTGCCTGCAAGCTGCTGGTCAGGGAGATTTTTTTATCAGTTCACTTTCCTGTAATCCTTTTCAGTGGCAGTTTACCCCCTTGTCTGCCAGTCTCCCTAATTAGTGGAGAGGGTTTGTTTGTGTATAGCCCTAATAAATTGTAATCACCTTCAATATAGCACTTCCCCAGGTTCTGACCTTTTGCTCTCCAACCATGTCCATGCCAAGTACTGGGTGGGAGGACTGGGCAAGGATTTCCTATGTACTGCCATCACCAGCAGCAGGGAACCCAGACTTCCCTTCCTCATTTAGGCCTGTGCTGAAGGCTACCACCATTAATAAATTATTTCCTTTAAAAAAGCTTTTCACAAAATTAGATAAGGATAAAGCCAGAAGGTGACCTGAACAAATTACTGCAGAACTTCTAAAGCATTTTAAAAGCAAATGAAAACTTCTCAAGGTCTTACATTTTGTGACAAAACCTATCCAACTCCATGAAAATCATATTGTTCCAGAAAAATAATAATTTATAGGAGATTCTGTAAAGTTTTCTTAAAATGCTGATTGCAAGAGGCTGATGAGGTGGTATTTTCTGGATATACTGTGAGAGTATTAATACCAGCCTCTCTACTGCTGCAGGCTGCATCTGGTTTTCAAAGAGTTACATTTTTTGCAGCATTGCTTGCAGGTTTCTGATGTGTGAGTCCAGTGAATCTGGGAGCCCCATCGGGCTGTAACTTATGCAGAAGGCTGCACTGAGTCCTGGCAAGCACAGGCCTCTGGAATTTAGCAGTGCAAGAGAAGGAAACATGCCAAACCATCTACCTGAACTGCTATTCCCTCAACGCATTCCTCTGTGGTGTTTCTTGGCTGGCTGCTTGATCCTTCAGCTCTAGAACTGGAAAAACCCTGCTGCTTGAAGTTATAATTCTCACAATCCTTTACATAGCATATGTAGCAAAAATACCCTTGAATACTATGAAAGTTCCATTTTCCTAAACAAAAAAGCCCTGAGAAATAATTGCCTTTTCGTAATATCATTATTTATTTTTAGTTAATAGTCAAGAGTAGCAGATGGGTACTCATGAATTAAGATTCAAATATTTGATAATTAGAACTGCATCTTTAGATATTTAGGTTTCTGATTTTGTTTTGAGTAAGATATTACAAAATTAAAACTTTGAATAGGTTGACTTTTAAACCATTCATAAACATTCATTCATAGAGAAAGGTTTTTAGACTATTACTACAAATCTAAACACACAAATTTATCCTGTTCTGTCATAACCACACACAGTTCTTTCTTCATTGTGGATGATTTGGTCAAAACCTCATCAACTGCATCCCCTCATCTCCTCCCCAGAGGATGTCTCTTTATATGTCTGTTTAAAGCAGATAAACAGCTGGTGTGAAATTGTGGTCCTACAGAAACACAGACCCTTCACACGGGAAAAGATCCAACATACAACTAGCAAAATATTATAGAGCTTACTTAATTTGTATTTGCATAATTTACATATGTAGATGACTATGATCTTTGCTACTGAGAGCAGAGAGGTTTCTGTCTTTGTCACAATAGAACAGGGTGGGTTAGATGGAAATGAAAGCCATTCATGTCACCCAATGGGAAAAAGCAGGGCAGATTTCCTGGAAATGATGAAACTAATAGTTTTGTAAATTGTGGAGTATTTCAGATTTGAAGTGTTGCACATTTGTGATTCTCTTGGTGAGTGTCACAAACATGGAAGGTTGTTTCCAACTGGAGTCATGTTTAGCATGAATATTTCTTAGCTGTATGGTAGCTACATGGTGAACAGCATGTTTCAACAGGGTAGCAGTCTCAGCACAGTGGCTGTGTGCAAGACATGCTGCTCTACCTATTCCACACGCCATACAAGCACTCAGCAAGGAGAGACAGGAATTTGGAACTACCTTTGCCCTGTGTGTTTGTGGGCTCTTTCTGTTTGTGCTGATGAGACAAACTAAAGCAAGGATTCCTATTACTATTCAAGCAACGATTGCCACTGGTAACTTCGGCTACACCACAGATTTATGTCAAGATAGTCTCATGCATATAAAATTGAAGTTCTTTTTTGTTCTTTTCCATAAAGTAGATAGTCCTTTCAAATGTCCTGTGTCCAAATGATCGTAATATGTCAAAACATTTGAGTCACAGTTCCCTGTATTTCATAGTGCTGTTGGATGTTGCAGAGTCCTTAGATTCATGTCTGACTGTAAAGGGTCCTTTCAGTGCCTTCAGCAAGCCTTGGATCTTACCTTGGCTTGCTTAACACATTGTTTTGGGAAGTCATTTGCTCTCCTAGACTTCACCCTCTCTTCATTCTGGAAAGCTTATAATTTATAGGTCTTTAGGGTCTCAACTATTGTCTTGGTTAGATTTTAGAATTTTTGTTTGTTTGTTTTAGATCTTGGCATTGGAATATGAGCTGTTCATAGACTAAGATGACCCTCGTGTTTATAGGCCTCTGGAGAAAATGGAACCACAAGTCTTCAATAAAATCTAATCAGCATTTTAAATAACTCACAGATATGAGAGTTTAACTAAACACAGAAAATACCCTGGTGTTCCACCCCACAGGGTCTTATCGTGGTCAGCTTGGCTTCTGTACTACAAAAACATCATCAGTTCTTCAAATATGCCAATAAACTTCCCCTGAGAGGCAGACTTCAGCAAATAAAGCCCTCTCCTCATGCTACAAAACCGACATTTGCTTGATAGACTTCAGATGAAAGAGTCAAAAACTTCTCCACTGACCTAACAAGCTGTTGGAGGAGCTTAAACTGCTGTAAGTACGGGAAAGCAGAGCAGTTTAAAGCAGAAAGATAGGATTTGGGACAAGGTGATGGCACAGCCCAGCGTCCTACAGGAAAACGTTCAAACTCTGGAATCCTTCTAGCAGCCAAGAAGTTCTGCACTAACATGGATGTCACAGGGGAGTTTTTTAATAGGCTTGTTATACTGAGCCAAGTGGAGGTCTTCAGAGAGTTATAGGAAAAGTGGAATATGCACATCTGGGAACCAAACCAAACCAGCTCTGACGGTTTAATTGCACAAGGCTTTCACTTGCTATCACCTAGATAGGAGCTTGTACAGTGTTTTAATTATTTTTAAGATTTCACATTGTTTCTCCAGACAATTGAATTATACATGGATATATACAGAATAAAAGGCTTCATTGATGGATATCAGATGATACCATCAATAGCCAGAATAAAAAAGAAATAAATATTGTTCCCTATAGTAACATTATTTTTCCTTGAATAAAAGTAAGCTATAGAAAGTAGTATGTTACTAGCCCCTCTTTCTGAGTTGGTAAAAAGGTGATTGAATACATCCAGAGTGTAATGATGTTCAGATGGGATACTGGGGAACAGAACTGGTCAGGAATGAGCAATTAGTTTGAAGGAAGGAAACATAAAATATGAGGTTAGAAACATACAGAACATTTTTAAAACTGCGTTTGTTTTCTCTTAAAAAATAATCTTGTGAAGAAGATATTTTCTTTTTTAAAGCAATTTATTTGGAATTGCCTAATAAAGCCATAGTTCAGTCTAAGAACAGCAAAGATTAAATTCCAAAAAAAGGTTTAATAGCAAATGCATAACTGCTATTAGATGCTAAAAAATAGAAATACTTTACAATAACAACAAACTAATTAATGCTTTAGGGGAAGGAGACCCTCTCAAGACCCAGAGAACTTCTGAGTTAGAGCTATGCTGTGCCCAGCAATCTTTTCTTTCCCCTCATATGCTGTGCTGGCCATGACACTAGTGTCATTCTGCCATAATTTCTTGTTCATAAATTTAAAAAAAATTAAAATTTGAAAATAGTGTTAATTTCTCCTTTGGTTTAAAACTGCAGAAATGCTTAGAACTGCAGCTGTGTTTGCGAATTATCTCCAGAGAAGATGATGTGAGGAATCAAAGAGCATATGGCCTATGGCATTTGGTTTTCAAATGTAAGTCCTTTTACTCAATCTTTGAATGTCCTAATCAACATAAGTATCTAATTCTATGAAAATTTCTAATTCTAAATAAAATCCAAGGGATATCTTATCAATGGTCATTAGGTTTACAAAGATAATTATGGAAGATCTCAGGATTTGTGTCATTCTGCCTTTGTTAGTAGGGCCTGTACTCTGTGTCCCTGGACTTGCTGCTTCTGTGTGTACCCAAACCAAAAGCACTGCACCATCGTGTGGTCTCCTGCTTCAGCCTAGGGCTGACTTAGTACTCAGGTCTGGACCATAGCCCAGCCAGGCAGCACATGCCTGGAAATCCGGACTCTCTGAGTCTGTTCCTGCCACCAGACAAATCTGGGTCCCCTATACATCGTTCAAAAATGCTCAGTTAGCAGAATTTAGTGGTAGTTTATTTATGTGGCAACTTTTAACAGAAGTCTTCCTAACTTGCTACTTTGCAGGAGGAGGTCTGATGTTGGCAGATGGAAAATCATCCAACAAATTCAGAACGAAAAAATGTAATGCATGTTTTTTTCTGGTGCTGGCTTTCACAAACCAGAGCCAAAGACTGCCACAGTGGTGAGAAATATGGGTCAGGAAAATACATTTAGAGTTGGATATTTGAGGGCTGGCTGGAGTCTGAATGGACTCCATGTTACTGTGTAAGCACTGGGGGAGCTCACGCTCAATGGAAGGCACTGGCAGAGCTCCATAAATCCGTCTCTAAAGGTTGTGCTGGGATACAGCTGCCTGGGCTTGTGGCAAGGTCTTCCTTGCAGAAATCACAAAGACTTGTTGCAGTATAGGTTTTTTTACTAACAGCACAATTTGTCTTTCAGTCATGCAGAAAGATTTCAGTTTCCTACTCTGTATTTAGCAAGCCGTGGGAGGATCAGGTCCCAGAAGAGCTGCAACATCCACCTGCCCCTTCAGCTACCTGAATTCAGCCCCAAATCTCCAAGTGGTTTTTCCAACACACCTGTCTGGGGAGACAATGGATCTGTGTGCCTGCCTAAATTACTGCCTCTCAGCATGTCAAGTGTGGATGTGTCCATGCTGTTACCTGTTTAAGCCCTTCTTAATCAAGCTATTACCAGAGCTACACTGCCTGCAGGTCTGCTTCTCTAGGCATTTTTTGTTCTTGCTGTCACAGTGTCTGACACACGGTGTTCCTGGCAAAGGTGTTTCCGTGTGATTCATTTAACAAGTGAAACCTGTGGAAAGCACAAGACTCTGCCCCTCACCTTTCCTAGAAGAGACATTCAGTACATGTGGAAGAAATAATAACACTACCCTCTTCTCGTGAAAAGGGTCTGACTTGGTTTTAGTTTTGGTTTTATTCCCAGGCAGCACAGACAGAGGTAGCATATCACAAATTTTCTATCTTGAAAGAAAATATTCCTTCTTTTCCAAATCTAAATCAGGAATTTCTTTTCCCCTCTTTTAGCTTCTTTAGGTATAGGCTCGTGCAGAGAAGTTTGAGAGCTATTTGGATTTTGGAGGCTGGTTCAGGCCCATTATGGGGCCTCCTGAGAGGAGTTTCTCTTAAGCATCTCATAAAAATCTTGTCAAGTTTTTACTATGTGGGTGAGTTTCCTGTCTTAGCTGAGTTGCCCTCTTTCTTCTTCTCCATTCTGGTTTTCTAGCATATTACTATAAAAGATGCTGTTTGCTTTACTTTTTTAATGTTCTGCATCAGGTGTGACATGAATGTGCACAGCACTCAGGACTAAACTGCAAATTAGGTGCCCTCAAATTGTTTGTGCAAATACTGAGAGCATTCACACCTGGACAATATTTTTCACACTGAAGATAGATGTGTTTCTGGAAAGATTGGCCATTTATCTTTTTCAAACTATTGATAAAAGTTCAACCTATGTTTACTGAGCCACTCTGACACAAACTATTTGTAGGTTACTATATGTACTGTCCATAAAGTCTTTGGGCTTTCTGGATGGAAGGAACCTTGGCCTTGCCTATGGGTGTTATATGACTTGATGTGTTTGTGATGTTGGGATAACCTTCAAAGAAACTGGACTAAAATCTTGGAACTGTTTTCATTACAACCTTCACCTGGACTGACATCACGGTCACACGTAATAAACAAGAGGCTCGTCCACTAAACCCTTTCAGGCTTTATGTTTAATGAAGTTTTGAGTTTATGCACTAGTTTTGGTGAAAATCTACTTTGAAAAAATTACACCGTGAGTGCCTTTATGTTTGTGGGTTTCCCCTTCCCTTGATCGTATTTTATTTTGTTCTGTTTTCTTTACTAATATTGCCAAAACTAACTTATGCAGACTTTGGTTTGCTTTATTCCCAGGTTTCTACTTCTAATATGTGATTTTTTAAGGTTTTAAAATTTGGACTCAAGAATAAATATCTCAAGGGTTCAGAGCCAGAGTAATTTGCTTAAGTGAGATGGTGTATTGCACCTGTGTCAGCTTAGTGGCACAAAACATCTGTCAGGAATTTTTCATTAGAGTTTTTTAATTTTATTTTCATTCAGATGGAAGAATGAGAGCCTAGCCAAGAACTTAAAAAAACAATTAAGCTTTAAATAGTTTTACTAATAATACTGAGAAGAAATGGACTACATAAAGGATTTGCTTGCTGTGCACTTGGCCAGTGTGAGTGCTCAACCATTATTACCAAAATCCTTCATACTTGTGATCAACAAAAAAATTGAGTGTCAGAAGTTTTATCTGAATCAGGCATGGGTTCAAACTATGACCTTGAGAAAAATGTGTTACTTTATTAAAGCTGTTGATCTGGCTCATATGTCTGAGAATCATAATTTACCAGCACTTTAAATCACAGAGATATTTGGTGATACATGCTGATACCCTTATGTGATGATGAACCTTGTGCAGTATTTTGGGCGCTCAGAGATGTCCTGCTCACCACACTTGGTATTTCTTTTCATGACCTAAGCATGGTTTCATGTAGGCAAAACTTGTGGTTTCTCCTGTTGATGCCATTTTATCAGTGACGAGTCCTTTTAATACACAAATTAAGTGAAATCAGCTTAATTTCATTTTATTTGCCCAGTCTGACTAAGCCCTTTGCCTAATGAAATGATTTCACATGTAGGTAGGTCTGTCCATTCTGAACCTCTTATTTCTCCTCTCTGCTGCTCTGCCAAAGCTTTCACTTGTATTGGGAAGGCAAAACCAGACAACAGAGACTGCAATGATGAGAGAAACTAATGAACAGAGTCTGTATTTGACAGCTTAACTGAGCTGATGGCACTGAACCCCTGAAGTTACCTTCTGATGCCATTTAAAGGCATGTCTGTTGACTGAAGCTGGGGCATTTGCAGGGAAGATGCAGATCTATAAAATGTGCTCTCAGCCTGTCAGAGTCAGGCTTCTGGCGCAGCAGTGAAGCTGTTCCTTCACCCTGACCATGAGCAAAGCAAGCACAAGTGTCTCCCTGATGGACTAACAGGGCTGTAGGCACAGCCTGCTGCTAAAGCTGCAAATACCTTGGTCTCTGATGGGGTGCAAGCTCACTCTTTTCTCTAAGCTACCACATGAGAAAGTCATGAATGTTGTGTGTCAGCCCTGGTTTGTCTCTTTTCTCCTGACCTCCAAAGTGCTATTTTCTGGCACAAGGACCCAAAAGAGACCAGGGAAATGGACATGCTTCAGCCTATCCTTCTGCCATCCCTATGATAGGTAGTACTTTCCAAAGAACTGCTTGAGGAGTATCTAAATAATTATGCCATGATTGGTAGGAACTGAATGATCAGCTGAAGCCAATTGGGAGGAAAAGTGACAGAAGCAGGTGGTGACCAGAGCTGAATGAAAAATCACTTATGCCAGACCCATGCCTGTTCCCAAGCATCTTAGCATCCATTTGGGCTGGACACAACCCTGTATTCATTCAGGAGAGGTAAGAGGACTGAGGCACACAGTAGGAGCCAGCCATATCTCCACAGCTACTGTGCCAACATGCAAACCCTCTCCAACAGCCTGCTGAGACTCCACCTGCACTTTTCTCTCATTCCAGAACCCATGATCTGCCTCACCCACTGCCTCCTGGTTCAGCCATCTGTAGTGTCTGGTGGAGGAAGTCTCAGAGTTGCTCCTTCAACTGCTTAGCCCCTTCCCATATCAGCTGTCCAGTCACCTGTACCCCCAGAGCACTGTTCAGCAGCATCCCCTTGCTTTTTGGGGATCTTTGGAAGTGAGGCTGCCAGAGGTGCTCTATGAAATGTGTCCCTTCTTGTCTTTCACTGTGAATTGACAATCATTTCTCTTCAGCCTGCCATTATTGTGGTGAGTTTTTATATAATTTTACACCATCTCAAAGTAGTTAATACTGGGAGGGACCTCTCATGATCATCAAGGCTAACCCCCCCATTCCCTTGCTCAAAGCAGGGTCAGCTAAAGTAGGTTGCTCAGTCAGCTTTTGAATAGCACCACAGATGGAGACTCCACAACCACTCTGAAAAAACTGTGCCAATGTACGGCCACACCTACAGCAATTTTTTTTCTTATGCTTAAGTGGAATTTCTTGTATTTTAGTGTCTGCCCATTGCCTCTTGTCTTTTCAATGAGTACCACTACAGTGCCTGCTTGTGTCCTAAGTACCTTAGGATCTGCATTGCCTTGTTTTGAATTTCCTAAATTTCATGTTGTCTCATTTCTTCAGCATGTCAAAGTCTCCCAGAATGACACCAATACCATCTGGTGCATCAGCCACTCCTGTACAAACTTGCTGATGGAGCAGCCTGCCTCATTATCTAGATCATTAATGAAGAACAGTCACGTATTTCAAATGCTGATAGCTTTTATCTACTGAAAGCTTATTTTCTCCTTTGAGCATTTTTTTAATGAATATCCTATTTGCAGAGAGCATATCCAAATGGTTCTTCATTATTCATCTCTGTGTTTTAGGTGGAACATAAAGCCATGGAATTATTAAGTGAATCATATACCAATCAAATTTGTAACAGAGTATTTCCAAGAAAGTAGTCTTGTTTTCAGAATGAACCTCATGGAAAAACATCCAGTGAAACAGTTGGACTTATTTTTGACTAAAGTTTCTCCACAGAAACAGTCTGTTTTCTAAAGAGGTTTTTGTGGCTAAAGCACAGAACAAACATATGAAAAAAGAGCAGACACTACACTAAAGGATACTCCCTAGCCCTGAAGTAAAACCTGGAAATGCTGGAAATAGGATGTTCCTGCACAAAAAAATGCATGTATGTGTGTATATATATGTGGAATCATATATATCTATATCTATATATATATATACACACACATACATATATATATACACATATCTATATCTGTATAGATAATGTATGCATAAATGGTGAAAAAAAAAAATATTTTCGCTTGCCATCCAGCACGAACACAGACTAGCTCTGGTGACTGCTGAATACTGAACATGTTTTCACGCTAAATAGCCTCTTTCTGTTGATGCAAATTTGTACAAAAGACAGGAGACAGATCTGAGCTGAGGCAGTTACTGTTTCACACACAGACACAGACACACTTCTAAAACTCCCAGTGTAAAAGGTAGAGCAGCAACTAGAGTTTGAACCAAGAGCTCCCATCCTCTTTCCTAGCAGGAAACAAGGCCCAAAGTGTCTCTGAGAATCTTGGTTTTCATTTCTGTCCTGCCACAAGTGCCTCTTTTTCGTCCCGTGTCTTTTTGTACTCGTTACCCTTCTCAATCCTGAGTGAGAATTGTGCAAAACATAACTCTTGTTTGTTCCTTTTCATGTTCCCAGGCTGTGTTCCTGTTTGATTAGTGGTGTTTCCTTTTTCCTGTCCTTTGTTTATTGCTGTAACACATTTCCTGTTTATTGGTTTATAGTAACCAGACAAAAATAATGTTGTTTAGAACTCTTGTCTTGGAAGTGCTGGAAGTTGAATGACACAGAGCATTAGAGTCTTACATGCATTCCTGATATCTCAGCTTCCTCTTCTCCATTTCTCCCCACACTTCCCTATTCTGCTCCCTTTGTCATCACACACCCCATCTTTGCTTTTCACTCACCCCATAACCTTTCATTCACCCCATCTTCTTCTTTCTGGCAGGGGAAACCTAAGTATTTTGCAAGAAGGAGAGAAAGAACCACAAAAATGAGCCGTGGTGCAGCCAGTGTAAACATAGGCTGACAGTGGCAAATGCTCTCACTCCAGCAGCCCTGGTAAGAGAAGTGACACTGGACACTGTGTTCCAGTGACAGAACATGTGCAGGGAAAGCCAAACAACTTGGTTAAAAACTGAGACCACTGCTGGGCATCCACCAAAAGTTGGATTAAAAATTCTAGTTCTAAGTAAACCAGAAGTATTGCCTTTGCTTCCTCATGGTTTGAGGTCATACAAAGTTTGCAATTTCAAACTTCTTGTTATCATATTGAAGACTTGCTTTTAAGTTACTATTTTCTTTTTAAATAAAAGCTCATATTCACAGGTATCAGCCTAACAGCATCTGGAGCTTTAAAAAAGCAGGACAATACAGATGTTACCCCAAATATCAGAGGACCCCACAAGCAGAGTGCCCAGCCTGCCTTTATCACAATGGGATGCCACTGTTGATTCTGTGCCTGCAATTGCCATGAATTTGCTAAAAGGTTGGAAGCAAGCCTTGGTTTCTTCAAGTATCAGGTTCTTCATTTGCCAGTCACACGAGAAGCCCCCAGATGTACACAGGCAGAGAAACAGGAGATCTTTAGGCCTGCCAGAGACATTTCTTACAAATATTCAGGTCACAGTTGCCTTAATAATTCAGGTAAATATATACAGATTGCACCTCCATACTTAGCCCTGACAGGGTAGTGCATTGTAGGAAAATAAATTAATTTCTTCAGGCCCAACATAAAGGTTATTTCTTCCCTCCACACAGTCACACCATGGACTGCAAAGCCAGAGACCAGCAAGTTGTGGCCTTCTGTCATTAGGAGCCTTTTGGTGACCACTGGAAAGTTGCTGATTGCTACTGCTCTTATAGCCTTGGACACCACAGGCAGCTCCCCACTGCTGCAGAGTCCTAGAAAGGACCCTGCTGCTCCTCCTTCACTCCAGCTTCAACCTGACAGCAGAGTCCTGTCTGCTCTCGAGATTGTAATGAAGGATTTTGCAGCCTGAAGGTTAGAACTGGAGAGTAGCATAATATCTAGCAATGAACCTGACATTTCATTGCAAGAAATGAGACCTCATAACCTGAAGGCTTAGTTTGTAAAGTGATGTCAGGAGCATGATTTTCATATTTAATGGCTGTAAAAATAGCTTTCCTTCTTGCTAACCACTGTATAAACAAACCTACTAGCAGTTTAGAGCATATAGAAAGGATTATGTCTGTCCAAAAGGTGAAGAAGTTGCCCTAAAGACAGAATTTAGATCAAATGAGATGAGCAAGGACCATACCAAGGAAAAGACTCACCCTTCTCTGAGAGATTTTGTTATTCAAACATTCAAGGGCTTGGGGAAGCTAACTGCTTGGAACCAAAGGTCTTTTTGGGGTGTAAGTCACACCAGAGTGCCAAAAAATATTTCTTAAATAATAACCTCACTCCAGCATATGGAGTTTTACAGTGACGAAACCCAGCTGCAGCATGCAGTGTCATGTAACAATTTTTCTAACTGAAATAACTGAAGGTTCTGGAAGGCTCTTGACACCATGGTCAAGCTTTTGTACTTGCAAGTCATCTAAATTAGCAACTTAGTTAACTTTTCTAAGGAAATTTTCAGTTCATATGCTTGCTTGCTAGGATAATGATGCTATTTAGGTGCCTAATTACAAATAGTGTCTAACCTGAGGTGTAAAATGTTGTACTAAGTTCCTTGACAGAGCTTACAGTCAAGCACTGAAAGAAGGGTGACTGCAACCCAGAGCAATGCATTCCTATCACTTGGCTGGATATTTGAGAATACAATAAAAAAATAAAATGGTGGGGTAATAAATTCTTGCCTTGACTGTTTTCATTTTCATAAGCATTCTTGTCTTGAATGTTTTCACAGGCATTGATTTCCCTCAGGTAAAAATATATGCACCAGAGTCACATTTACATTTTTGTTAAAGTGTTGCTGCCCTTTGTTTTCCAATAAGTTTTTATGCCTTGGTTTAATGATATGTAATTTGTAGCAAGTTTTATGCTTCAAAGGAAACACATAAAATTCTGTTTATTATCCCATTCTTTATTTGTCACTGAGTTTGGTTTGTCCCACCATGGCACTGAATAGCTATTTGCTAACAGCTTGGAAGATAATCACCAGTTTCATCTCCAAGATTTAAAATAGTTCAGGGTGGTGCTTGTGACTTTTTGCATACACATGCATACCCTTCCCCTGCCCCCAAACAAGCCACAGTTAACCACAGACAAATCTCCACAAATCTAAATACTATTTGTCCTTGCACAGTGGGAATATGTCCTGACTCACCCCAGCATGCTCTTTTCCTTTTTTTTTCTGGAACCATACAATTAGCATCTGTTTTTAGTACTTAGTGTTCGGACTGAAGAGGACACAGAGAAGTCCCTGTTGTTAGCTGTTGCTATGCACTAGCTAATTGCAAAAAGAACTACAGGGCTCACTCATCCAAATACAGCCCCACATTTCTAACCTGTTAGGCCCTTTTTCCCTGGGCAGAAATAACGCCTTTTGGAGACAGAGAGTTAGGAGCCCCAGAAGGAGGCCAAGCAGTGCTCTGTCTATAAGCCATGGATGATGGGAGAATAGAGAAGGTGTAGGAAGACACAATATTTGTATGTTCTATCCCCTCACAGTTAGAAACTGTAAACTCAGGGCTTGGGTCCACCAAAGGGGAAAGGAACCCATCACCTCCACCTCCGCAGAGAGGGAACACACTTCACAGAAATATTTGGGTTCATTTCATAGAGGTTTCCTCTCCATTCCCACTTGCAATGCACCTGAGCATCACTGCAGGCAGGGTGCCACAAGCACTCTGAACTGATAATGTTTTTCTATAGATTACAGAGCTTCACAAAAGACATGAATGATGCTGAGGAGAAAAATATCATCTTAGGAAATGGACACATATCAACCCATTCTAAGGTCAATGATTTGATGTTATCTGCAAAGGTCTCAAAAGTAAAATACAACTCTGACATTGCATTTAATTATCACCTAAAACTCAAGTCTGTTCACATTAGTTATGAATTGCAAAATTCAAATTAAAGAACTCCTACCACCATTTGCTGGTTTCCAGCTAGGTTCTTCAAATAAGTATAGCTCAGGTGGCTGAGGCATGTGTGCACCTCATTTCTTTACCAAATCAAGAACATTATGTAAGTATTTCAGTGTGGGGACACAGTCACAAACATCCTGCAATCCAATGAGCCCCAGCTCAATGAGGGGTTCTTCCTGAGTGAGGTGGGCAGTGAGTCATGGCCATAAGTAATGTGTGTGTAGAGTGTGGCTGTGAAAGGGAAGAAATGGCAGCGGAGTGGTGGCATGGAGCCAGACACTGGGCTTTGACGTGGTTCCTTGGTGCTGCAAGCAGCCACAGAAAGATTGGCATTTCTTCCTCTGAGCTGCCAGGTCCTGCAGAACAAGCTGGATGGATAAATTGCTGAAGACCTGGCTGAAATCTGTAGGTCCATTTGCATACTTAAAACAGGACATAATCTTATGATTCTGCAGTGTGTGCTAAGGAACAGGAAGGTTTAGTTTTAACAGTACCATATCTTTCCCTTCATGACATCCAATGCAATACTTTTCAACTGTGCAACCACTACGACCTGAACTATGAACCAGAGGCAGATGAGTTTACATTTTTTCTGCTCTTCCAGTCAGATATTAGGAGGAAGTGTTTGTGTATTTGATTACATATCCTTTTTGAGAGGATGAGCTATTTGCTGCAAAACTACATTAGCAGTTAGATAAGATGGCATGTCCATGATTCTCCAAACATTTGACCACAGAAATTGTGAAAGATTAATTCTTAAGTCTGTGACTTTGGGCCAACTGGGCTTGTCTCTAACATATGTACAAATTCACATTGATTAGCCTCCTGCATATCTTGTGACAGGAGATACATAATCACAGACTCATAACTTCTCATCCCTATTGCTGTATGAAAATAGGAAAAATCAAGGTCATTTTCCATTTGTTCAGTGGACTCCCTCCATACATGTTGCTATGTCTTTCATTCAAAAGATGTTTTGTGATTATACCATGTCAAAAAGAAAGATGTTGCCTGTAAATTTTACAACCAACAATTAAATTGCAGGTGTAACTTGTTCCAGTTTGCTGCTGAATTCCAAAGCGGAATCAGAAACTGTATGCAGAAGACTCTGGAATATATTGTGTGTCCAGGATTTACACTGGCCATGTGGTTTGCTGCTAGGCTTTAGGATTTGACTGTCCTGGATTTGATGCCAGTCTCAGGGTCTGACACTGCACTCTGTCATGGGGTCCAAACATACGGGCATTAGTAGGACTCTGCAGTTTATCCAACGCATTCAATGAAAATTTTTCCAATCAGTAGTGCAAAATGGAAATGCAGCTTAACAGGAGTGTTTCAGCAATCTTAGAGTCTGTAATGTGGTGACTTTTATGTTGCAGATGGAACCAGGCACAGCAGGTAGATATTAATGTCAAGCAGTGATTGCAATCTCAATAGCAATTATCTGCAATTTCAATATGATTGGAACTCATTTCATACAAGATTTCAAGGGATTAAGGATTGCTTACCAAGAAAATGTATTCTTCATCTACTGCAAGTGTGACCTAACTTCAAAACTGTTTATAATAAGGTAATTTTGTCATTCCATTTATCTAAAGAAGCTTGGCATAGCAAAGCTACAAGTAACTATCTATTATTTGGGCGGTTCAGAAGATCATTGTTACTGAGAAAAAGCTTAGTGCTGACCCTGCTAATTAATAGCCATCTTTCTAAAGATCAAAGAATGGAACCTGATCAGGAACAGCTGCTGTTATGTATGGTTATTTACATTTTCCTGTCTGATGTCCTAACATGCTTTTAATGATTTGTCTTCCTTTTGCAAAGGGTAACTCCATTGTTTTATGAAAGAAAAACAGTGTCTGTTCCTAGCAGATGATGGCATACCTAAGATTCTGTGGCCATTGAGCTGTATGTGTGAACAGGAATTTTATACAAGGTATATGACCACACTCCAAGAAGGGAAAAATCCTACAGTCCTAAGGGATGTGTTCCTTGGAGTGATGGGACACCAGGGGTACTCCACTGGGCAAAAGGGCTAAAGGACTCAGGCATAAAGACTGGAGGGCACTTGTAAGAGGTTTCCATGTTTCCACCCCTGCAAGGGTTAAGTTGGAAACATTTGTGTTGCATGCCCCTACTCTCCACATTTGGTGTCTGCAGAAGCATCTGATATTCCAGGTGCTTCAGGACAGTGGGTACTGCTGGTATTTCAGGCTGGATAGATGACATGCCCAAACAGTAAGTACCTCTTGTCACTCTGTGCCAGTAATCCAAGTTCAGACACCCAGCTCCATTAAGGAAAAGTAAACAGTACTTAAATGGAAACTGGACAAAGAACCTGTGTTGGTGAGATCTCTGAATTCCATTCAGAGAAACTGAAAATAATGTCCACAAACTTTAGTTTTAAAAAATACAGTAGTTGATATAGCTCAGTGAGAAGGCAGAAAGATGACAGAAATTATGGCAAGGGAGTGGGTGGGAGAAAACAGATGGGGAGAGGAAAACTCTTTACTCTAAGCTAGATTTTGTGTGCATGCATATCCTGCATGTAGGCCACCCACCCATGACACACGTATTTTGGAAGGGTGTTATTCTACCCTTTATACATAGAACTGGCTTTCCCTTTAACTAGGAAAACATTTATTTTAAAAATTGAATCAACCCTGAGTAAAACATAGGTTTCAGTTACAGGAAGTATAGGTTCATGAACTCCAGCTAGATTTCTGAACCCTACCATCTTAAAAAAAATAAAAATTGCCTGTCTGATAAACTCTTAGGCTCCAGGAAATTTACCTCTCTCTGGATTACCATGCAAGCTACCCACTAAGGTGTTTCAAACTGCACACGAGGCAAAATAGCTACTAATACTAACTAATAACCAATAGAAAAGAAGTGAAATTTAGAAAAAGGAAAATGGTTACTGTGACAGACCCAGGTAATAGAGTTACAGCATTCTTCTACACTAAAGCAGAGGTAGTTCTAAGCATGGCATCCAAAAATGTATGGTATTCTAGAGAACTATTAATGCTATCTTGGGACATGTTCAAGTCTTGCAAAGATTAAGAATTCTTCAGAATTAAGAAAGCTCTTCCATTCTCTTTGAAAGCTCTTCTCCTTCTCTTTGCTGAAGGTTTTGCAGCTTTTTGAAGATCCATGTCCACATTCCCAACTGCTATTAAATATTGTATGGGTTAAGTCTCCATATAAACAAAAAATAAACAGAATTTTAACCTCCTATGCCTTTTAAATTATTGCAACCTCACAAATTCAAAGCCTTGAGTGACCTGAACTCTTGCTTCAAGTCTATATAGAGTTTTAACTCTGATTTTCATTCAATTAATTTGGTTTACTACATACGTAACTTTCATTTATTGTAAAGGGTTTTTTTTAGCTTTCTCCCAAACCCTGAGATACGACTTTAGACTAATTCACTTCTTCCACCTCTTACCTGCCCAGACATTCAGGGCACACATAGCTTGACAATACATTGGTTTGACTTGGGCACGAGCAGGCAATTGTTCAGCTGCTCATATCTGAGAATGTCCGGCGCTTTCAGTGTAACTTGTGCCTATGAATTCAAACTGCAGCTGCGAATTCAGCAGCTGTGGCTTCCCTGCATAGTGAGACCCATCTCCTGTCTCACTAGAGGGACCTCAGGAGGTCTGCCACGTTCAAGAACAAGGCTGTTCTGTTTGTTGTGGATGTTTACGTGACTAGATATACTCTGCTGAAATGTACTTGAAAAATATCCATGGCATGTGCTTCATCCCAACCACTCATTCCCTTTCCTTGACCTGCCCTTTGTGGAGAGCATGGAATGTTAAACATTTCTTGTTGGTCTGCCCAGCCTCTGCTTTATTTACACTTACTCTTCCATTCCCTTATACTGGGGCACCTTTTAGGATATTTTCTTTCCTGCTCAATGTAATGGGGTGCCAGTAGGGCTAGATTCTTCAGCAGTGAGGAAGTCAGTCTTGGCCATTAAGGCTGAGCCTGCATCCACTGAAGCTGCATGAAGAGCCAGAAGTAAGAAATAGTAAAGAAAATTAAGGACTAAATAATGCTTTGTGGCTTGCTGAGCAACACATCCCTTTTTCTGCAGCTCTGAGAAGAAGCATTTTTAAAACAGTAGGTAAAAATTGCTTCTGCTAAAACATTTCTTCTCAATGTAAACAAATTTTGGGCTTCTAAAACCCACTAATTCAGTAGTCACAGAGCCATCTCTGCTGCATTTAGCAGAGATTACATAGTAAAGATCAATCCTACAGCAGAACGGCCAAGAGCCTATATTTTCACTCAAACTAGTTTACAGATTTTATTTTTAACTACTATAGCTAATCTAAACTACCTGGAAGCTTACATAAAAGTCAGTCAGGTTTATTCCAGTTTCAGCTAGACAATTCAGAAGCTACCTTAAAATAAAATAAAGCAAAATAGAACTCTGGGCCACTTTTTCTGATCAAATTTCTCTGTAGATAATCTTGTAGATATATGAGATAGGTAAAGAATTAGGTGGAAGCTTTTGTGCAGGAAACAGGACAATGTCCATCACTGAGACATTCCCAGTTAAGTAAGAAATTTGAGTCCTCCCACAGACTTCAGCTATTGCCTCAGAATTCAGCTGCTTTCAAAGTTGTGTTACCTTATGTCACCTCTTTGAGAGGTGACACTCATACCTGTCATTCATATTTGTAGTGCCAGAGCTGCTGTATATGTTGTTTATCTCCAGTTTCAAATGCTATGTATTTTAAAAGCAGATATCACCTTTCCTTCTTTTGAGTTATCCTTCATACTAAAAGTAAAGGAAGTAAAGCTATTTTCAGTGATGAGGTTCCAATAGAACAGCAATTTTAAAGAGGAGTCCATAGGAAAATGTGGAGAAGCTTACAAAACTTTTTAAAACCACTTTTGTCTCTCATGGAAGTCATGTTAGATGTGAGCTCCAGTAAACCTACCATGATGATCTCTCATATAGAATGTACAAGTTGAAAATTGTTGGTGCTGTATGGATTGTAGTCACACCTGAATTGCATTTGAACATTCGTACATAAGCCTGGAATGTTGTTAATAGATTGCTGGTAGTGGATTAGGTTGTTATCCTTATTTATTTTTAATAGGACAACTTGCAGATCAAAGCCCCTCTGTTGGAAGTAAAGAGCCAACTGACATTGAAGGAGGGGTAGAAATGGCCCTCATTTTGTCTCTGCTATGTACTTTATATATTAAGAAGTCTCCAGCCTAGCCCATTCTCTGTATTAAATGTTCTGTGTGCCACTGACTTTACAGCAGATCAAAAATTTCTTTTTCAAAGTAATATCCTAGCTAGCCCTAGTTTTAAAAAGTGTCTAGTAAGTACAAATGCCTCTGAATGACCTGATTTACAGAACATGTTTAAATATAGAACAGGTTTAATACTAACATTCAACCTTTCAGCCACAACCAGGAGACTAATTCAGCATTTCTGCAAGTGTAGTGTTTGGCTGTGGAATTCAAGATCCAGCTCAAGACCCAAGACTTGCAATTTACTTGTATTTACTAGCTGGGTAAAATGGATCAAAAAGAGGCACACATGCCAGTGTCACAGGAGCTTAGTATGTTCAGGTCTGAAATACTGCCTGTCAGCCTTGAGATTTAGATCCAGCTGGCAGCAGCCTGCTGAGCTCTGTCTTGAGCCAGAACACAGCAAGGCTGTACCTAAAATCCTAACCAAGCCTTGGTGTGTTTCTTGGCGATAACAGGGACATTTGCCAGCCATGAGAGATGTGAAGCAGATCCATACATTCCTCTCCCTTTCATCTACAAAGCAGGATAAGAAGGATCTTGGCAATGGCAAAGGGCTGCACAGTTAATTCATTCATGTGTGCCAGAGGAAAGTCTGAAGGGAAGGAAAAAACTTCGGAAAGATCTGGCCAAAAAAATATGTGCCATCATATTTTTTATTGCTGCTGAACAGGCAATTAACAACATTTCTTACTAATAGAGCTACCACTCATGATCTCAGCAATCTGATGAAAATATTCTTTGGGGATGTCTGAAAATAACTTTGATTCCAAGTGTTTATCAGGAGAGATGGTAGGAATTTCTCGCAAAGCCTATGTTCAAAGCACTCAGATTCCTTGTGGTTTCTCATCTTCCTGGAGGTAAGCTCATAAGAGAAAAAATGTGTGCCAACTTCTGTGTTGTTGCACAAGCGCACTGTAAGATGATCAGAGAGGCTTACTCGCTAAATGCCAAGAAGTTTATTTAAGGTGAGACTCTGCCCTGCATGGGGGTACATGAGGCAATGGTGAGGTTGCAGGGCACAGCACCCATTACACGAGGAAAGCACAAGAGCAGCCTCAGCACTGCTTCCTTTCCAGTGCTAATGGGAACACAGAAGAGGGGAAATAACCAAGTAAATTATGGAAGCAACCTAGGATGTGGAAACTGAGGGCTTAAGCCCCCACTGTTCTTCTATGGTGACCTGGATAAATCATTCAGCTTTTGTGTATATTGGTTCTGAATTGACCCCAAGTGCACAGGATTTACTGTGTGTCCAAACCTCAGGAGAATTGTGGTGTCTGGATGAGTGCTATGCACATATCAAGGTTAGTGCTGGAATTCAAGATAATTCTATCTACACAGTCAAATGAGTTAGGAGTGCAAAGGCAGATCCAATGGGGGAGCAGGAGAACAGAGTCGAACGGCAACACAGAAAGCAATACTGAGTGGAAAAAAGCAAAGTCACTCACTGTCCACTTCAGGCATGGGGAGGTGTCGCCCATGGCAGGGTGACTCCAGTCACTGTCCTCAGACAAGGACTGGAGCCTTTTACGGGGCAGGTTTATGCGGCAAGACAGTGTCATTTGAACAAACAGCCAAGAGGGAAAGAGCAACTTCAAGATGGATATGGTAATGACACAGGATAGAGATTTAATTGGCATTATCATGTGTTATGACTCTCACACTCCTATTGTCCATGCCGAGAGCCTGGAAGAAAACTTTTTTCAACTGCACAGCTGATGAAGGAAACTAAAATAAGAATTGGAGGGTGAAGGAGAAAAATCCAGACAGAACCAATTCTTCTCACTCCTGTATAAATCAGGAAACAGATGTAGGCTCGTATGAAAGGGGGAATCCTGCTGTTCATATCATGGTCTCTCTCTTTTTATTATCTGCAGACTGAAGTTTTTGGAAGCCGGTGATTAGGAAGCCAGTGTGACAAGAATGGGGCAGCCATCTTAGCTGGAAGCAACTGTAACTTTTGCAGCTGATTTGGTAACAAATCTTGGAAAAGGACCCTGAATGACAAATATGAATGACAAAGTATCCATACAATCAACATGGAAGTCACATTATAAATACAGCATTAAACAAACAAAAAAAAAAAAAAAAAGAAAGCAAGCAAGCAAAACAAACCTATAGCTCTGGTTTTATAATTGTTTGATAAACAGTTCTTGAATTGTGACCTGTCTCTTCAGTACTAACAGAGTTTGTGCCTTAATTGAAGGGCTACATCTGAAGGAGTCATTGTGAAATCTGAGATACACAACTTTGTAACGAAACTATACAATTCTGATAAGCCACTTCCATGTCACCACATGCCTTTGAGCTAATAGTTTTTCAGTATTTGCCCTAATAACTACCTTGAAGTAATGGATTCGGTCAGTACTGTTATTATTCCTTTTCTCACAATAGCAACAAACTGTATAAACACACCAATTTCTAGTTCAACCTTTACCCCTTAGAGCCCACAAATTGTTCTCCAGACCTTTTATGGCTACGTTTATCTGCTGATGTAGGCTTCTGAGATATTTCCTTCCGCTTTGTTTACTTGTACTGCTGCATTTGCACAAGCAGCCTGTCATTCTGCATTGTATAAACTGAAGCTTCACAGCAAAAATAGCAATACCTGTTCTTTGTCTTTGCAGATCTGGCATTTTCCCTAGAACATTTGCAAAGACATTAATCCAAATATGAATGTACAAAGGAGGAGGTAAGGAGAGAACACATAAATCTAGTCCTTCCTTTAGGACTGATAGGGGATTGGTCTCAAGACAAAAGCTTATCTGGGCTACAGCTATCCACACTAGAAAAGATTCAAACTGATTTACTTTTAACTGGTTTTGCTTAAAAACTCCTATTAATTTGCAGTTAAAATAAAGCAACTCTTACTTTGTTCATTAAAAAAGAAAAAGATTCACAAGCCATTCAAAACTAAGAACTACATCAAAACTGCTGTAATTAAATGGAGCGTAAATCAAACCACTGTGGAGTGATAATAGAAACATTCTTGCCATTGTCACTTTGAGGTGAACTAGAACAAGGAATGTAAAATTCTGATCACTTTGGAACATTTGAAATTCAAAGACCACTCTACAGCTCTTTCACATGAATTAATTTCACTTTGTGATTAGTCATTTCACAATTTCTTGTATGTGTTTTTGAATAATCAGACACCAGGTAGATGTGAACAGTCTAGGGTGATAATTCCTTTGCAGTTCTATATACAGAATGAATAGATTCTTACCTGTCTTCCTGTGCTTAGTGAAATTAAAATACAAAAGGAAAAAATTTTTTCTCAAATATTTCAAATAAAAATTTAGGAAGGAAAGATGAAGTGATTAGATTTCTAGTTTTAGAGTTTCTCTAATCTTGTGCCTAAGTCAGATTGCTAGGCATGCATTCCAGGGAAGTGTTTTCTAAACTGTGGAAATATAACAACAAATCATTCATAGAAAAATCAAGTGATTCCATTTAATTCAGGGTACACAATTCAATGTGGTTTTTTTGCAGAGATGATGGCTCCTTAATGGCTCTCAACAGTTTAAAACCACATCAGTAAGACAGAGCAAATGTTCCCTTTTGTCTCTCAGAGCTTCACTTTTTCTTTTGTAAAATATATAACTTTGTTAAATTTTAAAATATAAAATCTTGATAGCAGCCTATTGAAAGACAGACTTTTTGTACAGGGAGTGGTGTCCCATCAAAAGTCAAAATGAGCTGCTTCTGAAGAAGGGAATTTGTTATTGAACACATTTGAACCTAATTTCCTACATTAACAGCCTTTTCCCTGCATAAACAGAATCAGGAGTTAATAAAAGAATTTCCAAGCTAGATTCTCAGTTTTCCACATCAATAAAAGAAATTCTTCCAAACCCACAATCTCCATATTTTCACTTTGCGTTGAGAGAGTGAAACTGGTAGCCAAACCTCAATATGCTGCATATTCAACAGACTAGCATCCGTTACATGGGTAATAAATTGCCTCTGGAGGAAAAATTTTCCAGCTCAAATGAGCTTCCAACAGCAAAGCACAGGTGTTCCAAACCACTCCTTGGTTTAGATGTGGTGAGAGAATTTTACACGTGATAAATCTTAATTATTTCTTTAGAACAACAAGCTAGCTTTTACTTCTGAATTACCCATTTGCATGACACCTCCTCATCTCTGTGTACTCACTCTGAAATGCTGCTTTCATTTGCCAGCACCGTCGGCCACCCAGGTGACAGAGCGTGCCCTGGGACAGAGGGGGATTCGGGGAAGGCGCGTGGGAGCGCGCAGCCGCCCCTCGCCAGAACGAGCACCGTGGTTCATCCTCCAGAGTTCAGATACCATCAGAATGGAGTGCAAACCAATTTCCCTCTTTACATATCTGGATCTACAGATCTCAGTGTTTTCACTGTGATACTTGCATCACAGCAAAATGGGGGAAGGTGTTTGCAGCTGCATCAGCACCAGCAGGCAAGAACAGAAGACAGTCAAGAAGGATTGGTGGCCTGGCCTTTGGGAAATGCTAAAAAGCAAACTAACATGCCCAGGATTCTTGGAAAGTTATTAGTGTAGTTACTGGCATGTGCTAATATGTTGAAGTTTTGATTCTTGATTGCTATTGTCACACATGCTACTACATTTTGCTGGTAAGGTAGACCTATAACAAAAATACTTTCATTTTCCTGCATAGACATACCAGTAACTGTCATCACTAGAGCTAGAAGTAGAATTCAGGATCTTACTCTGAACATCTCAATCACGTTCTTTAGCTTTTATGAGGTTTCCTGGCATTAATAGATGCCACAATGTTTGGAAAGAAATTTTTGTGGCACCTTGTTGCTGAGTTGGCATTTCAAGCCTGGTTATGCTCTTAATCATTTTTTTTTCTGCAAGAAAATGAGCCTCTATCTGTACTTCTGCTACCTTGGATTCCACATGTCTTGTCAAATTACCTTCAAATTCACACACAGGCACCATTCAGATCTCTAAGGTGTAATAATAGCTCAGTCAAAAGCAAAAATTTGTTCAGATGACTGCCCTTTGAGTTCCCAGATCAGAAACAAAAATAGTTAAAATCAGCACTTTTTAAATGTACACAAATATATATTTAGTTTATAGAGAAAATAAGTTCACACTGCATAAAGTGTTTCAACATGCAAGTTTGTAATGAACTTTTCCTCCTCTCCAACACATCTGCAGTTCACCACATGCAGATACAAAGTGTACGTTTTTGTTGAAACAGAAAAATGCTGTGAAGGAATATGACAGAAATCATAGCCACAAATAGCTTCTGTGGAGAAGCTCTTTGAAAATAGCCCTTCACCATATTTTCTTCTGGGCAAGTTCTGTCGTCTCCCACAAAGAGAGCCGCCAAATACCCCGCATGCAACAAGCTCCTTCATCAGAAAGCCAAGCTCCTGTTTGCTGTACCAGCCCTTCTCTGGGTAATCATAATCTGGTTTGACATGTTTGTTGATGAACACTGCACAGATAATTTTTTTGTTTTGCTGTTCCCTGGTTTATACCTCTTCCAAGACCTTGTGTGACTCCAGGCCACCATTGGATAAGAACTCAGCTATCAACTCCTCTGGATACTCGTGCATTGGCCCATGATCAGCCAAGCACCATGCTCTTTGCACAAGTGCTGTGCAAGGCAGAGGCAGGGGCTCACAAAATTTGCTAATCTAGCTACAGATCTGATCAGCAGGAGGAGCTTTCATTGTTAAGCAGGTGGTATTACACTCCAATCTTCTAATCTTCCATATTTGAAACCATCAGTGGCTACATTGCACAGGACAATCTTCTATGGTACCCTTGCTTTTCTTCTCACAGTTCTTCTCTACTGCTCCTTCAATGAGCCTAACCACTCCCAGCCTCTGAACATGGGAGAGACTTTGCTGAAAGCCCTCATCTCCCACAGCATCTCATTCTCCCAGCCTTTCCCTTTTCTTTAATAAAAATCCATTTTCTCCACTTACTGCTGTGCGCAGCACTGCATAATCCCTCCCTTTACAGAGATGTGCAGAGCCCCTCTTCCTAATTGCTGTCACCAGGTGCACCATGCTGCTCAGGAAGCAACAGAAACCTCTTTGAAGGACTGAATTGCGATTTTGCTTGTAAGAGTCTTTGTCCAAAAGCACTTTTTTAAAGCAAAACTTTGAAAGAAAAGAGAGAGAGTCAGGGCATTTGCTCAGGATGCAGTGGATGACTGCTGTAGTGATGACATGCCAGACAACAATGCCTTTTGGTAAAGCAAAGAGCTGCTATCACAGCTGGAAAACTTGCCTGTACCCTTCTGGTTTGCAGTATATGTCCAACCCTCACAGTTTATGTAAGTCTACCTCACCAGCAATATTCCTAGCAAAACTGCAACTGCTCAGGTTTCTTTGTTTCCTCTGCCAGCCTTTTAATTGGCTTTCACCTCTCCAGTCTGCATTTGAAATGCATGGACCATATCAGAAGTTATTTTTTCAGAAAATCTAGGATATGCATAGAAGCAGCTAAAGGCTGACTGATTATCTTCTATTCACAATTTAAAAATAGTGTCTTTCTGACAGAAATTTCAATCATTACCATTTTTATTTCAAGGAGACTGTTGTTATTGTTTTGCAGACTAGCCATATACGTGTTACCTTGGCTAATAGACAGTCAAGAGCACATTTTATCCACATAGTCCATAAGTTTTTAATTAAATTACCTCAGTATGCCCACTCTTTGAAGTTGAATCTATCCAACACCATTAAAATTTGCTCACATGCTCTTACTTTGTTATTAAATTCTAGTGAATACCTATGAAAGTCATTCATTCTTCACTCTTAGCAAGAATTGTAATTAACTTGCTATAACAACCAGAATAATTAACAACTTAGTCTGCCAGAATTTGTTTACTTACCCATCCCAGCAGGGTAGCTTCCAGTATTATGCATATTTTCCCAGTTGTCTAGAAATAAAAAAAAAAAAAAAAAAAAAAAAAAAAAAAAAAAAANTTTTTTTTTTCTTACAATTTAGATAGCACTTTTTTTGAATAAATGCTTTTGGACTTTCCAGTAAAGTTGTTAAACACTGCATACTACTTTTACTGCTTGTTTTTTTCCTAGTAATGTAACTTGATTTTAATGCTGCATTGTTGTCCCTTTGAGATTTAAAGTTCTGATTCATAACCAGTGAAGCATATTCAAAACAAGGCAAAAAGCCAGTTTTTACAAGTAGCTAGGAAATAAAAGCAAATCAAAGCATTCTCTTCATTTGAAATTCTTTGAAATTACTTTTACCACGTGTTATGATACACTAGTGCCAGTGAGCTCTAACTGAACAGTGGATGGTGTGCTTGAATGTTTAAGAAAAATTTCAGACAAGTTGGTGATTTTAGGCATCGGTTCAAATGCTTCATCTAGGCCCACAGGCTCAGTTTACATAAGTTTCCAATAACTCCCAGGTATCATCAGATTGAAACAGGCTCAAATATCCATTCTGGGAGTTAAAAGTAGCGTTTAAATATAATAATCTGTACTCTTCATTTCCACAAATGGATGATGCCTTTTGAATGACTCCTCTGTTCCCACAAATATTGTCCTAAAAAGGTGAAATGATTGTAGGTAAGACAAAACACCCATTAAGTAAATTATTTTATATTTCTATTGTACATGCCATACACAGGAGAGATATCATTGTGTATTCTGACTAAATTATCTATTATAGCTCAGCTGCAGTGACTGTAAGAAACTCAATTTTCTTTGTGACTGTGAACAGTCCTCTGGAGTAAAACGATCAGTTCATTAAAATGTTAATAGGCAATGCTATTGAATATTCCTCAACTTCCTAAAATCCCACTTGATATCAGTGTTGATTGAAGTGGGCATTATGTACAGTTTTTGTTGACTCCCTGCTCCCTGCAGAATCCCAGACAGTATTCCTGTGAGTGTCTTTGCCTTGGAGTGGGAGCCTGTTGAAAGCTGAGACACAGCTCTTCAGACTAACAGAAAGATATGTTGCTATGTTGAACAGCAAAATTTCCAGTTAAAAGTCAATGAATACTAGTTTATTAAATTCCATCAAATAAAGATTATAGAATACTCTACGAGTAGTCCAGCCTTAACCCTTTACCCATCATTCAAAAGAGAAATTTCCAACTTTGCTTTCTTCCTGAAGGCAGTGTTTTTCACGCTGTCCCAATAGAATCTTCTCAACCATTCTCTGATTAATGCTGTTTACTAGAAAATTGTTTCAGGTGCTCTTATTTCCTGCCTATCTACAACAACATGGAGCTGTCACTAGGACATAGCTGTAATTACCCTGCCTCATTAAACAGTGTTCAGGTTCCTGGCAGCAAGACACTGTAGTTGAATTACCCAGGAATTTGGACTTGGCTGGAAGTCTGCAAATGAGAGACTGTATGCTTGGTTCTTTGTGTTTTCTCTGGAGAGTCATCCACTATTTGACATTTAAACCAAAGGGGAAGAGATACAGAATACAGTTACTAGAATAGTTACTTCCCTGCTACAATAATGTGATTTGCTTACTGAGCTGTAGGACCCTACCCCTCGACAGAATCTTCTCTCAGGGCTCCCCCATCCATCTATCCAGTTCCCCCTTCAGCAGAGGAAGTGACTTTCACTAGAACTGGAGTATGTCACCGCTGGCAGCACATGAATTCCTCTAGAGGGGTGCATGATGCAGGCTGTGGACCAGGGTCTGAGGCTGCAACCTGCTAGTGAACGACAGCTAATTCCTTGTGGGTGAGAGGTGGGGCAGGAGGGCCAACACCTCTGTTCCTGCAGGGCAGCTGAGGAGACTCTGGGCTTGCAGAGCCCATGGCATGGAGTGAGGACTGGTTAGGAGCCCTTCCCCTTCTGCCTATACATCCTCCCGGTGCACAGACGTCCCCATGTTAACCGAAGGTAGGAGTGTCAGCTCTGGATTATTTATAAATACTCCTTGCCACGAGTTTTTGGCTTTATTAACAGGAAGCTACATTCCTTTCATTGTAATTCTTGGATGAGTTTGTTGATACGCATGGAAAAATCCCATCTTTCATGTGTGCATGTGGGAGGCATGTTTTCCTTAATCTTATTCTGGGGCTCTGCTTCTTCCATACAGGACATGTTATGCTAGCACCAGCAAAAGATATATATGATGTGTAAAACACTGAATAGGAAGGGAATAGGAGCTAAAATCTGTTACTATCACAGGCCATCTGCTCAGGTATTGAGTCTCAGAATCTTTAGATCTCTTTGATTATGCTTAGACCAAGGAATAGCACCTTCCTTTAATGTCATGTTTTTACTTGTCCCTGAAGGATGGAAGACATGGTAGTTTGAAACAGCACTTTGAACTGCACTTGAAGACCAAATTGTAACAGTGACTGACACACTGAGTTGCAACACTTAAGATGTGATTATCATCACATCTGCAAGCCCTGGCCAAATTCCAGCTTTAGCACTCCAGCTGTGGGATGTCTTTGTTTTATGTTTTCACTCAAAGTTCTAGGATTTGTTCTACCTCAGTTATAGATGCTACTAGGAAATTCTTTGGTGTACATTTCACTCTCTGTCATCCAAGACAAACACTTATCAATGCTCTCATTTCCTATAAATGGGAACAAGTAGTTTGTCTTTTGCCAGAAATCTGATGCTATCAACGTATCACAAAATCTACAAGCAATTCACTCACCCATATGTTCACCAAACACTTTTCAGCTCTATCTGGGCATCTAGGACCTGTCTTAAAACCATCTGGGATCATATGTTGCCAACTTCTGATCTTCAATTAAGTACAATAGCAACTTTTTGAGCTTGTAGTTGCTAAAATGACTAGATTTGGAAACATGGTAAAACTCTGCAACAGAGGAGGAGCCTGTTGAATGTTTTAGAACCCCAAAAGCATACCCCAGTGTTTTCTTTTAATCTTTTCAAAGCAGTAAATAAATAGTAAACAGCTTGATCTCTATCAATTGCAGAATAACTTCTGAGGAAAAGTTTTCCATAATTTTAACTTTTTCTAAATCTGCCTTTGCCCATTCTTTATGAGTTGTCCTTCTGAACAATGTTACTGACTCTTTTAATTTCAATCCTTCATCTCCTCACTTCTCATCCAGTCTTGTTTTACTCATGGTCTGTTCATCCACTGACATCCGCATTAAACTGTTGGCCACACATGTATGGCCATTTCTATCAATCAAAACTGCAGTCATTAACTTTGGAAGATGTCTCAGGCATTTGTATTTCCTTTGGAAACAACATTTGAAAAAATTTACAAAGCTCACAAGCCTGTACATGTCGTGAGGAAGTACAGCTTGCTGGATTCCCCAGCTACAGCCAATATCCTGTCTTTAGCAACTGTGTTTGTGTTTGCCACAACAGCATAAGCAAGCACCGATGCTAAATGTTATTTTGCTTAAATTTTGTTCTCATAAGATCAATCTGAAAACTTTGAAATACCTTCCAAATGGTGTTGCCATCAAAAAGAGATGCTGCAAGCTTATGCTGAAAAATGTTCATTTTGTCAACTTTTTGCTGATGTTGCAATTAAGCGTAATGCTATTTAGAAAGTTTTTAAGAAGTCTGTGAGTAGGAAGTTGCATATAGAAACCATTTACCAATGAATTTTTATTGGAACAGATTTCCTTTATATTAAGTTCTATGGTGAGGAGACTATACTTTTCTCTCTGTACTGCTTCTGTGAAGATTGTGCTGTAGATATACAAACAAACAAGATCAACACGTATTTATCCAAATACATCAGTAGCACATTATGTTATACAATTTTTCCCTCTTCCTTTTTTGTGTTCTGAAACACCAGGAAAACTTCATTCCTGACTGTTTGGAATATCTTTGACACACTATCTCTTGTCAATTAAATGAATGCTGAAAATCGTCAACAAAAATTATTCAGCTTATTGAATATATTTCAGGATTCACTCAGTGGCTGTGCTTGATTTTGGGTTTACTCCACTGGCAGAAATGGCATTAAACAGAGTGGAATTTTCCTCCACTGTAGCAAATCAGGAAGTGCTTTTAATGTCAGTGAGTTGCACTAATTTACAGTGTCTGCAAGTTGTGCTCCAAATTTTGTTTTCCTTTTTGTTTTCATGTCAGAGTTTCTGAGGACAACAGAAATTCAACAAACCCAACCACAGATCTGCCTCACTGAAGGATGCATAGAGCTGCTCTACTCAGAGGGGTCCAAGCTTATTTATCAAATTTTTTTCAAACATATAGTCACACCTCCCTCCTAATCAGTTTTATGTTTTAAAAAGAGTATTGCAAAATTAGAGAATAACAGTCCAAGCCTGCTCAGGAATGTAATTTTTAAGGCACAGATCTCAGGAAATACATCCTGTCTCAGCTCCCAAAAGCTCTCTTTTAGGTTAATATCTTCTTACATTTCCTGTAGCTTCTTTCCCTGCCCAGATAACCTCATCTTGCGTTTCCATTACCTCATGAGCTCTGTTTTACTCTGACCTGTTTTACTCTGTCCATGGCGTTCACTATATCTTTGTTAGGGGACATATCTGACCATAAGCTCAATTACACAGCTTCTAAATGGATGATTTGTACTGTTTCTTATTAGAATCAAAATCTATTTAAGCACCAATTGAGCCAGGCTACTCTTTAAGTTTACTATGTGTGGGCAGTCTCTAGGAGGATTTTAGCTGGTTTTTTCCCTCCTGACTCTCAAGGGCTGCAGGTACTGCCGTGCCCAAGTGGTGGATAGGGCAAGTACCAGTAGATGGTGCTGAAGAACACGCAGCATGTTCCCGAGCTTTGGGTGCAGCTCCCAGCGAGGGGCTGCTGGCCCTATACACCGCTGAAAAAAAATGCAATCTGGATTTTCATCTTGTTAGAGTAGATTAAAAATCATGGTATTTTCTTGCAATGTTGAGTGAAGAACTTTCAGGAAGAAAAAACAAAACAAATAAAAACAAAAACCCAAACAACAACTTTGTCATGAAAGACAGGCTGTTTCTTCCAATGCAGACTCTACATTAGGACCTCCATCACACTATTTTTTTTTTTTTAAATACACATTTTCATATCCTGGTATGTTTTTTTTTACTCAACCACTGTTGCTTCCTTTTTGATTTCTTTACATCTCATTCCAGGGTAAGAGACTTCTAAGCATGGGACAGCCACTGTGCACAAAATCATTTTGAGAGATTCACCAATGCCAAGCAGTCAGGAAATGCAAGTCCACCTTGGTCAGACCCTCATCCCTTTCCCTTTAAGAAAATGAACACTGAAACTCTTACCCTTGTGTGACTTTCACTATGTAGCCTAGTCAAGGCTAAGGACACACTCTTAAGCTTTCACCCTATACCGAGTTGCAGATCTTCACTTTGACAAATGGATAACATCAATTTTCTTTACTCAAAGCCTAGAAGTCTGAGCCAGGAGGGTAGGTTTTGGATGAGGGTGAATGGAAAAATGGAGAAGAAGCACACTTGAAATAATTTAGATTGCTAATGGTTAAATACATCAATTTGGTGAATGTGATTGAGGCAGTTTAAATGAGTGACTCTTGCCTTGTCTTTTATTGTATTAAACTTCCTGAATAAGAGATTTAGGAGGAAACTTCGCCTGCATCTGTTTTGATCCCAATTCAAATCATTCTAGAATGAAGGAAACCAGAAAAACTGCCAATAAAATATTCAGCTCCATGAGACCTTCCTGCTCTCTCTTAGTGTCATTTGTTGTGTCCTGTTGTCTCATGGTGTCATTTGGCAAATTTAGATCAGTTAATTTCAGAAAATTCCTCTATTCCTGTCTGACAGAGCTGCTCCTCCCAACCCCTGCACCCCACTAGGGAGAGAGCAGAAGGGAAAGTATGTCATTAAGTGCCCAACAACAAACATGCTGGCTCAACAACCCTCTTCCCAGCTTTAATACATTACCCAGGTTTATTGCAGCTGAGACTAAGGCACATGTTTATTTCTGCTCCAGGAGTGACAATCTCTGGAAGACTCCCCAAAAAATGCCATAGTAGTATAAAGATCTTAAAGGGCTGACAGTTTCTAGACAGTTTTCTGAATTGCTTTCATTTCAGAAGACATGTTCAGCTGTAGGAGAGAGGATTAAGGGCACAGATGCACAGCCAAGAAAGCCTCTTGTTTAACTCCTCCATAGGAGAAGATCCATCTCCACCAGCTCCTGCCCACCGGGCACAGGGCCAGGCACAGCTGCTCTCCAGGTCCACCACTTGTGCTGAGCATGCCATGAAGTACAGAGAGGTCTCAGTTGAGCTTCAATCATCTGCACTGCTCTGCTACAGCATTCCTGGGTGCCAGGGCACCAAGGCTACCTAATATTGAAATACTGTATCTCAATATTTAGCTCTTGAGATATCTCAGGAGTGCTTGGGAGATGTAGCAGTATTGCATATGGCTTCTAGTGCTGTTGGGAATGACACATTTCCCATCCCAGAGCTTGCAGCACTCCTGGAAAAGTTCCTCCATTACTTGACAGCAATTTGTCAGCACCACCTACATCTGGCAACCTTTCTGTGTAGTTCTGCATGTGCAGTGTTCACACCATTATCCTTCATCTTAGAGCCAAAAGGAGGGGAGGACTTATTCAGGCCTAAGACCAGACCTGAAGATTAACAGCCTTCCACATTCCTCACAGTTTTGCAACTGCTAAAATGCCTGGGATTTAAAAAAAAAAAATACTTAATTTATGCTCCGAAGGGAAGAAATAGGTATTTCACCTTTTGTCTAATGAAAGGCACTTAACCTGCTCTGTCAAAAACTGTCCTCTGGATGTATGAAAGGTTCTGTTCCCGTCTGGTTTACAGCGCATTGTTTGTAAGGAAATTCTGTAGTGGCAAAAAGCATGGTCTTGTCCAGAAGCTCAGCCCATTAATAACATACAAAGATGCACTGTATTCTGCCAGGCAAAAACATCAGACAAGCTGGAAGCCAGTATGGAAATATTCAATGATTTTTTTTTCAGTAGAAGAGCCAGCTACTGTATTTCATTAAAAGGGAGTAGGATTTTAAACAAAATAACACATAGACTTTGTAACATGTGGGTATTATAATTTACACTGAAAATAATTTGGGTTTGGGTCACTGAAGCCAAGCTATTATTGAAAAAATGAACATATTTTCATATATGATAGCTCAGAAAAATATGTCTGGAATAAGCTCAATATAGCATTTCAAATTTATATACATGTCCTCTGATCCTGTTCTCATTTTATAATCTATATAAAAAATTGATGTAAAAACATGGGGAAGTTTAGAATAAAGTGTCAATGTGGTTGAGTTTTTCTCCCTTTAATGGATTTTAGAAGATGCTGTGTTTTAGCTAGGAAATTCTACTGACATCTTTTCTGACCTTTAGCAGTAAGAGAAGATAAAGAGAAACTGAGCCAATCCTATAACAGAGAGTTGTAACACTAATCTGAGTCAAGTTGTAAACTGTACAAGAGGAGTTGTGTTGCCATCAAAGAGTTACTGCTCAGAAGAGCAGAGACTAAATCTGCAAGAATTCCCTGGGTTGTTTGGAATCCTGGCTAATCAGTAAGAAATTATGACAAAATAGGACCAAGCCAAAAGAGTCATGCTTCATCCCTGCTTTCCACCTCTGGAAGTGATCAGACAATGGAGCACAGCTGATACCAGATTTACAGAGCTGGATAGGTTTGGATTTTAGAATATTTTGGATGTATTTAGAGCTTGTTCTACAAATTCCATCTGCAGTTCTGCATGTACATACACTTTGAAACATGCTGGTCCGAGCCGGCGTATATTGTGATATGAAAGACTTCTCACCCATACATGGGATGAGGCTGGCTGCATGATTTGGCTTCAGTTATATAGTCAAACAGTGTAACATTACACTAAAAATAACCAAATAACCTATATACCTTTCTTACTAGAGGCACGTATCTCTAAAATGGAGGATAATTTTCTTTTAATTAATTTAATCCTATTGTTCCTTCTACAGTGCTAGCTGAGTGTATCTTTTAGTTTTAATGTGTATTCTTCTCCTATGTCTCAGGTACACTTCTGGGTTCAAAATATGAGGGTGATCCCCCAAGGATAGTTTAAGGCCATCTGTACTTCTCTCAACATATTTTGCACCTTGGGAAAATCACTCTTGAGAGCTGTCTAAAAGACAAAATTATAGTTTCAGGTTAACAAGTGCCAAACTAATTTGTCTGCAAAAATGAAATAGGCATACAGTATAATGGAAGAGGATTTCCAGGCAACCAAATGTCATGATAACTGAGTGCCTTACTGTCTTACACAATCTTAGGGGCACTAATGCACTGCAAGATAAAGTCCCACCCTTCGCAACTCACAGGAAATGCGTTTTACACGTGCTTCACAATCTCTGTCTGATTTACTGCTGATATTGTAAAGTGCTCTGTAATCTACATCCAGGCTCCAACTCTACTTTAGGAGTACCATCAAGGAAATTAGCATTAATTAGATAGAGGAAAGATGAAAGACTCTAGGAAGCATTTAGGACCCAGTAATCATGTTTCCTAAAGAGAGAGACAGAGTGTGGTCAAATAAAGCTGCTGAGTGATTAGGTCAGAGGCTCCTGCTTTGCAAGGGCCAAATGCAATGAAGAACACTGCAGCCAGAGCTGAGAGAAGAGCAGCTCTATTTCCATCCAAACCTGCTCTCTCTTCCTCCCCTGCCTGTCCTTACCATAGCCATGGCCACAGGCTGTGAATTGGAGACATCCTCTGGCTCAGTTTGGTGTTCTTCAAAAGAAATGCTTTGGTCATATATAATCTCAGAGGTGTCCAAAATCTGGGAAATGAACAGTAGAAATAATTGCTTTCCCTGGGGTTCTATTCTCATGGTTTAAAGTGCAGTATTTCCCTGTACTCAGTCCAGCTGCAGCCATTGGATGTATGGAATGTATGGAATGGTGAACAAATTGAGCAGCAGTTCATTGGACCTGTTCTTCCAGCAAAAGGGGAAGTAAACATGTACATGAGACACAACTTCTGTTGATAATTCTGGAGATTGTGCCTGCAGTGGTGTACAAGCTCTCCTATCACCACAGAAACTGTGAGCAAGCTGGAAGTATCCTACAGAAACTACTCCAACATTTAGTGATGGTTAAACAGAAGCAAGTTATATCAGCAGAAGAAAGGAGAAAAATAATATTTACAGATGTTGGGATGGCTCATGTGAAGTGTCTCCTACTCAATGCCACTGATCTGAGCTGGGGATTTGCCTGAACAAAGAGAAGAGTTAAGCTTTTGGCTTTCAGTGCTCTGCCTTGGCTTTGGTTCCCAAAGTGTCCCCACACCATCTGCAGAGCTATTGCATTTCTGGTGTGTGGTGTCATCACTGCTGAAGGAGGCAAGTTGGTGCTGCAGAGATGATGTGTGTCTTGCTTTCATGTCCTTTGTTCTACAGAGTTTACATTCTGTCCACCTTACCATGTGAGGGGCATGATGGCACTGCAGCCTGAGATCAGAGTGTGAGGGTTCATGTCCAGGGACCCTCATTACTTGTGGAATCGCTTCCACTTGTCTGGAAGTGCACAATGAATGTAAAATGCTGCACTTCAGGCTTGAAAGCAATCTATCTTCACTTTTCTTAACAGAAACAACCATGTAAACTCTTGAGAAAACCCAAGTCAGATAGATTAAATTCAATCAGTACCTGATTAATTTAAAATTACCCTTTATAATGCAGGTTAACTACTAAAAATCTTTGTTCACATATACTCAGTTACGTGAATGTATCAAATTATTAATTGCCAGTGGAAGACAATGTGCTCAGAAATTTGAAGTTTGATCTTTGCTGTATCATTGAATCAGAATATAGTGTCTCGTAAATCTGATTCACCCAAATTACTCCACACATAAAATGGAAGTCACATCTATGTCAGAAACGATAAACTAGTAAATAATGGATAATCAGTAGATAATTAGTTTATAATCAAATGTGCTTTGAATCAAAAAATGCAAAGCATTATTATCAGCATTTAACTCTCCAGCAGGATATGACTCAGCCTTTAATGTTTAACTTTATGTCACTATATTGGATTTTAATATTTTAATATAATTTTTATTTTTATTTTATTAGACAAAATTAAAAGAGCCCTTTAGCAGCCATAGTTTGGTCTAACAATAAAAATGCAAGTGACTTTGGCACCAAACTATAGAAATCTAAAAAATATTCCCATTACAGTTTTAACATAAAGGCACTATAAACACTTGAACACAGTTTCAGAAATCCTATTTCCCTATTTCCATCTAAGCCTGCCATTCTAGGAAAGAGATATATTCTGGAAATTTAATGTATGTTGGTTTGTTTTTTAATCTTTTTTTTCAGTCCACTATTCCTTCTTCATTTATATTTCCTCACTATATTTTTAAGTACATACCAAAATGCAGTCTGCACTTAAAATTACAAACTTTTTTTTTTTTTTGCAAACTAGAAACTGATTTTGTGACAGTTTCTCAAGCACTTTTTAGCCAGACTGCTCTATCTTTCCCCCGCCTCACTTTGGATGTCTTTATACATAACTGGCAGGGTAGGAAAGCATGAGCATTTTAAATGATGCTACAAAGGCAGTACAGCTGCCAACATAGCCTTTCACTCTACATCAATGAAATTTACTACATTTCATAAAAGAATGGTTCCTGTAATTCCATGCTACAAAAAGAATGAACACATGGTACTATTAAGTAAGTTATAAAGATAAGTTATAAAAAAAAACACACATAAAAAAGTACATTGTTTTATTTTTTAATGCCATGATTTGTAGCCTCACCTCAAGGCTGGATTCAGATTTTGCAAAATGTTGGGATTGGTAAGGCTAAATGAAGAAATACGATACCAACTTCTGCTCAAACAGCATTTAGCATAAAAGCTTCATAGTACCTATTGCTAATACGTGTTTGTGCAAACAGATACCAACCACACTGATGAGAAAACTTGGGCTGATTAACTGAATGCACATATGGAAGGATTCTTACAACTATTTTTGATGTGAATAAAACTGCACAGGAACTGATGCTACATCAGAGAAACCTGCTGAATATCCAGGGACATAGGGAATTTTTAAGAAGCATGAAATACAATATCATGTGCTGTTTTTAGAGCAAGGTATGACACAGACTAGGTAGAAGGTCACGTAGAGTGTGTCTAACATCTAGGAATAAAAACAACCTTAACATTTTCATTACTTAGATTCTTATGATTTGGAGAGAAACTACTTATTATTTTTGGATGTCTGAGTTCTGCAATTACATGAAATAAATTGCACAGTAAACCAGCTCCTGATAAAATTTTAATTGGTATCATCTGTTTTTCTGATTGCTTTTACAGATCTCAAAGTAGCTTAGTTGGGAAGGGAGCTGGTGAGCTATAAATGCAGTTATTACTTTAAATAAAACATTTTAGTCAAACAAACTGAGTAAATTCCTTAAGATGTATGATCTTGGCAAGAGATGATTCTCTTTTTTTTAATGTTTATTTTTATTCTTCTATAATAGTGTTTCTGGCAAAGAATGGGTAGGGAACCCCTTTTTGACTGAAGATTCAGAATGAAAGAGTTAATGAACCAAAATCATGTCATGAGCATAAATGCAACCATGATTAAAAGGTATATATATCTATTTACTTTGCTCACATTTATGGAAATGATACCAACAAATCTATCCCGTACCTCCATAAGCAAATTACATGGCACAATCCAAAATGCAGAGAGTTTTTTGGGGTTTTTTCCAGCCATAGTTCACCAAGCACCAGACAAGGACATCCTCAGTCATGAGAAAGCCATGGGGCAGCATGAGCATGAGCATAGAAGGCTGCATTCCATTCATGCACTGAAATTAAAGCCAAATAGAAACCGGAGTTCCTCCAGGCAAGAACCATAACTTCTAATTACCAAAGGTAAAAGATAAACTGAAAAAAACAAACATTCTTTCAGATACTGCTAAAATTATGATGTGAGTCTTAGAAATATTTATCTTTCCATCATGAGTGAACATTCTTCTGGTAACTTGGAGTTTTTCTTGGATTCTTGTTGCTATTTCACAATCATCTGAGGCTTTGTTTGTTGTCTTAGTGGTGCTTATATAATTACATAAATCTAAAAAAAAATAGAATGGCTGATTATTCTAAATTCCAGTTAAAATAAGTCAATTGAAAGAGGAACTATACCTCAGTGTTTCAGCTGTATTTCAGAGTATCATATATTCATGTGTTCAGCAGGCCACAGAATGAACAATCTTGTCACAGGAGATCATTGGGATTTCTGTGAGACCTCAAATATAATTAAATGTCTAATGTGGATTCTCAATAAGCCACAAAAGGCAGCAGTATCTAAATCTCTGATGGTCCTGAAAACACCTTAGAGCTGGGTCAAGTGAGAAATCAGATTATCTCCAGTGAGAGCTTGTCTTTGAGGAAGCACTCAAGAAAGCCAAGTCTAATTAACTGGAACTACAGTATCAAAGTTCATGAAATGTGTAATTGAGGACAGGACCAGATGAACTCTGCCACAGATGTTGTCACTATGTGGCACCTACATACATATCTTCGGGGTCTCCTAAACCTACTGCATCCCCACAAAGCCCAGTAATTAAAGTTAATTCTTCCTGTAAGTGTGAAACTGATTGCATAGGTCCAAGGTGGCTGTCTAATGCATGCTGGGTATATCCCGTGCTTGCCAAACCAGCAGCCCTTGTGTGAGTGAGGTAAAGATCCATACTGTGTGTCCACACACAGAACAGAAGGCAGGTCCAAAAGTGTCAGCTCACATGTCAGTTCAGGGCACAGGCAAAACACCATCTGACTTTTCATCATGAATCTCTAGGAAGACTGAAAATCCCAGACAAATATAGAAAGTGACAAAAATTTGCCCAGGCAAGATTTCCAAGAAGAAAGAAAGAAGGAAAGAAGGAAAGAAGGAAAGAAGGAAAGAAGGAAAGAAGGAAGGAAAGAAGGAAAGAAAGAAAGAAGGAAAGAAGGAAAGAAAGAAAGAAAGAAAGAAAAAGAAAGAAAGAAAGAAAGAAAGAAAGAAAGAAAGAAAGAAAGAAAGAAAGAAAGAAAGAAAGAAAGAAAGAAAGAAAGAAAGAAAGAAAGAAAGAAAGAAAGAAAGAAAGAAAGGGAAAACAAAGCAAACAACAAAAAATGGAACATGCTAGGAATGCCAGTTTTGCTGGATCGTTCACAACTGTTAATGCATGCTATTGCTGTTGGAAATTAATAACATTTTCAAAAGTCCTCCTGCAGAAACATGTCCTCCTACTGGCTACTTGTCACAAATGAGTGTTTTAAGATCACATAAGAAATGTTCACAAATCATGTGATCAAAAGTCTGTATTGTATATTAATGGACAGAGTTGGATCAAACTCAATTAATATTCATTGCATATTTTTTACATTATTACAGTCATCTTCTTCTGTTGATCAGGTCAGAAAGGTCTTAAAGGCATTATTTTAAAGTTGTATTACAGGCATACAACTGTAATTTCTCCTGTCTGGGATTAAAGGAAGCCTTTAAAGGAACAGCATAAAACATGCTGAGAAATTTCCTCAGTAGTTGTTCATAATGAAAACCAAACCCTTACAAGATATGTGATAAAAAGTACCAATCATAGTAAAAATGCATGGTGTTTAAAAGTAGACATAATTTTCAGTCTTTTTGGAGTAATGGTGGTACCAGTGGGAAAACTGAATTTCGTGGGCAGAATCCTTTACAGAGCACAGCAGATCTGCCTCCACTTTTTCAGATCACAAACTGAGTAACAATAGCTCACATCTTTTGCACACGCTTTCTGCTGTGCTCCACAGCAAACTCTTGTAGGTGAGACGTCCCTGAGTTTTTGGCTGGTTTCCAGTCCCAGGATGTTCACTTTCCCTTTCACTGTAGGCTTGAGGCAAAAATGGCGAAACAACAATAACAAAAAAAGTGTAGGAAAACATTCAAGGAATCTCTTGGTACTGGGTCCAGCTCACTAGTGCCTTATTGTGTTTGGACTGCTGAAAATAGAAACCAAGGCACAAAGTCAAAGCAGGTCAGAAATCACTGTATTTCCATACTGTAATATGCACTATATGCTGCCATGAGTAGTTAGCCACCATGCCTTTCTCCTTTGGAGAAAACTTTCTCCATCTAGTAAGAATTTGCTGAATGTTGAATGTCTCCCCACCACTTTTTGGATATCTGGGCCAAGAAATGTGCACCTTCAGATCCCAATACACAGCTGGAGCAACATTCCATCGGGCTCCTGCAATGACTCAGCAGTTCTGATCCTGCTCACCCCTCCAATTAATGAAAAAACAATAGCTTCAAAGTCCAGTTTTAATCCTTTTATCCACAACCACTTGGTCATTGATAAAAAAATTTATACTTCTTCTGATATACATGGAGATTCTGCATGTTTTACAGAGAACCCTGAAAAAGTATATTAATCTTCACTTAAAAGTTGATTTTCATGTCAGTGCTTTCACCTAGTCTGCTACACTAAGGACTTGCTTTTAAAGTATAATGTTATCTACTTAGTGCAGACTCTTTTTTCCTTTTTTATTCATTAGTTTGTTCAATTATCTAAATATAAGGTAGGTGAATATAAGGAAGAAAAAAATATACATATAAGAAAACAGGAATAAAGGGTTCACCATCAATCTGAGATTTTTGGTCTGTACCTTCTTCAAACTAATGTAGTACAGACACAAACACTCTTTCTTATAAATACCTAGAATCCCAATATTATCATTGATGTTTTTACATTTCAGTTACTCTGAAGCCTGTGGAGTTTCCTTCTAATTTGCACTATGCTGAATTAAAGCAGAATCAGCCTTTTAAAAGATCATAATTATATCAGAATTTGGCCTGTCCTCGTACTTATTCCTTTACTCCTTAACCTAGTAGTAATAAAGAGAAGCTCTGCGTAGAGGCCTAAAGCACAAGAGTTTTAATTTGAAGGATGATGAAATGGTAAATTATCTCAGCCTTTCCCTTCCATCAATTAAAAGTACAAAATGCCACATTATTTTATTATGCCATTTTCTTTATGAGACAGGTGTTATGAAAATGAATACTAATTGTCACATTTCGTTGCTGACAAAAAGAATATTAGTGAAAGAGACAGTTACTGTTGCAGTCTTGTCCCAGGAAATCAGAGGAAATTCTTTTTTCACTCTTTGAAATGTGGAAAAAAAAACCCAGAGAAAACATAAGACATGGATGACCTGATAAAAGTTACACAATTATTGTGCAACTGCAGAGACATTTAAGAGAAAACACATAAATCTCTGCAGTCAGCCACAGCTTTAATCCAGTCCCCGCTTCTCCTCTGAGGTGCCCACAGCAGAGCCCTAGTTGTGTTGACACCAAACCTATCCCAAATCTCTGCAGCAGATCCCTCACTTCACTCCTGGCAGACCCTTACCACATGGCCAGAGGGATGCCAGCACGTGAGAGGGACTCCTGTTCTGCTCCAGCTGCCCCAGGACTGCACACCATCAGTGCAAGAGTCCTTGTGCAGCAATCAGGCAGTGCCCTGTTCTCACCCACCCACCGTCCCCAGTCTACCCCAGTTACAGCTGCAGAGGAGAGAAGGGCTGGTACTAGAGGGTCACTTCTGCTGGAAGCTCAAGAAGCACCATATGGATGCTGGAGAGAGCTTGGATGTCTTGAGGGAGATGCAAGCAAGGGCAAGGTGTGGCTCGTCTTTTGAACCTACAGAGGGATGACTCTCACTGTCAAACCAAACAGCTGTCACAGAACCAGCCTGAGGCCAGTCTGAACTGGTGGATCCAGAAGCACTTCCAATCCCCAGGGTCAGGGCAGCCCAGCCACTTCTCAGCCTTGTTCAGGAGATAGACACATGCTGTCTCCTCCCCAGCCTTGTTGCTGCAGGAAGCAACACGGAAACTGAGCAGAGAGCTTCCATGTGCTCAGAGCAAGATGGCAGCATCGTGAGGAGATCAGGATCCTCACTGGATACCAAGGCAGGCATCTGCCCCCAGCCTGGACACAGCCTAGATGTGTCAGATCCATTTACCATGGACACGTGTGCTCCACAGGGCATATGGAAAAGATCCTTGAAAAACAGTGGGGTGAGGTTGCTTTGTAGCAGCCCAGAGCCCAGGGTGACCTAATGGTGCTGCAATTTCACGTACTCACATTCCTCAATTCAAACACACCATGAGCTAATTGATGATCCATTTGTCTCCCCATTGGATAGCAAATAATAGGGGTTTACATGCCAAATAGGAATGTGGCACAACAGGGGAAATTTAAAGCTTCTATTTATTTGGGACTTCCCATATTGATATCAGCAGTGATAGGAGGACCAACTGAGCAGGAAGGATATTATGGGCTGTTGCCTGCTTTTTGCAACCAATTCCTTTCAAATCCATACAGGATGTAGCCTTGTCATCCTGTTTGAAAACATTCTTCGCATGTTGGAGTTTTCAATGCTAAGAGAAAAGGTGGCCAAAGGGTTCCTTGTGGCCACAGGGATCAGGAGACACATATATTTGTGAGGATGAGCGTCACTGAATAACCCTTTATGTCATCCTGCTGGCTCACTGCACCTGTGCAGGCATTGTGTTTAATAGGAAGTGTTTCAGTTTACAACATCCTGTTCCATGCTGCTGAAGCCACTGCTATTTACAGCACACGGAAACACTACAACATGAGAAGGGCTGGAATGTAGAAGTTCAGTGTTTCTGGATTCTTCTCTAATGTTGATTGTCATGTCCGCGCCGACAGAAATTACAATTTAGCTGTAAGGTGATTCAGTTCAGATCAGTATTTATCCCTCTGGTCAATAATTTCTTTTCAGGTAATTCCTGCTGAAGAGAGTAAAACTCTGATACCTTGCAGAAAATGAATTATCACAACAGCAAGGCATATGTAATAATGGCATTGGCACTATGTTTTGGTAAGAGAATTTGATGCCCAGTCAGGACTTTCTGTTTAGGGCCCATTTTGCCAAATCTCAGCACATTACACAGGAGCTAACAATGAACTATAAAGCCACCTGCTTGCATGCTGCATCATTTTAGCAGCTTGGTTTTAATGGCACCATCCTTCCTACATTTTTATTTCTAGTTCACTTTGAAGAGACTGCGTATTTCAAAATTTATTTCCCTAACTGCTAATACTGTTAATTTGTTTATACTATGGGGTTTCATTTATTGTAAATGACAGTATAATTCAAAATTATTTATAAATAGCTCGCTAGTCAATGTGCTCCAAACTTGTAAATCTTATTAGATATATTGCCAGGCAGTATACCTTACCTGAAATCATCCATTTTCCTTTGAGCTCAAGTGGGATATTAGACTGCATCTCCCAGACAAAATCTCTGGAACTGTTCCACAGAAGGCAGTACTCAACATGGTGACTGACTTTACAGACAAAAAGTTTAATTTCAAAGTTTGCATTTTAAATATCTAAAAGTTTTTTCACATAACTTTAAAAATGACCCCTTATTTCTTGTTGGTCGATGTGTGTGGAGGGATGGGCTCTGTGATGCCTGAGAGCACCCCCAAACAAACTGGAAGCCTTGTAGGGGGGTAGATGCGTACTCTGACAAGCTGCACATCACAACATAGGTCTTTGACAGAATTACAGTAGAAGGAGTTGTCAGCATTGTTCTGCTTCACAGCCTGGAAGTCCAGTTCCATTCAGAGAGGGCATTATTAACCAGCATGAAATTTCTACAGGATGTCATGAATCACAGGTTGCAGGACATCCTCCTGAAAGGCTCCGTAAATTCTGACTCATTTTTAAAATAAACACAAGACAATAGCAAGTAAGACCAAACAAAGGTAAATATGAAGCACTGAAATGCAGAAATAGGATCCCATCATGTCTCCTCCCAGCTGATACCTTCCTCCCTTCTCCCAGCCACTGAAATGCTGAGAGCTGCACTTCCCTTCAGGATCATCTCTACATCTTCCAGTGCTCATCCAACCAAACCAGAGCCTGAGTAAATCTTTGTTCAGGACATCAGGAACTGGTTGGCTGTGAGCAAATGCTGAGTAAGACCACTTCTTGATGGAATTCACTAAGGAATTTATTGTAAGCTGCTTGGCATTTTTCTTCAATGACGCATTTTTTAAGTTGGAGTGTCATGAGAGAGTCATCACATGACATTTTTCCATGGTGCCAAGGTCTTGTTTCCCAAAAGCTATGCCTGTACTGCATAAAATATACAACTGATATTTGCACATCAGTTAGGAGTCCAGATAAAAATGGAATAAATAGACTGACAGAAAAGTTATCTGGGGGAGAAATACAAGACAGCCATGCATGGCTGCAAATCCAAAGCTGAGTACTGATACCCTAGCTTTAAGCTGATGTAGCTCAACCATTAAACTGAAGATTAATGAATCTACCTGAAATGTTTGTAAGGAACTCAAAGCTGATGAGAAATAATACACTCCCACTTCTTAAAAATCAGATCAAACCAGAGGAAAATTAGACACTGAAAGTAATATAATTTTTTTCTGATTTATAGCCTTGAACAGACACACAGAAGTCAAATATAATGATTCACGTAACAGATTTTATAGGTATTCAGACAGACTGAATAAACCAATGGTTGCAGAGCAGTGTGGCTTTCTGCTTTCCATGCAGTGCTAGCTCAGATCTGGGAAGGTTCATTATATTCCATATTGGCTGCATTTACAGAAGTGTAACAAACTTTTGCACTTTTAAAAAAATTCATCAGATGGTATCAATTCAAATCTATAATCTGGTTTGGGTTAACACATACCACTGTGTAGCATTCTGAAAATTTAGACCAAATAGAAGGAGCTGGTTTTGGAGGTTTCAGAGCATTGGCCACTGCAAGTAATGAAAATTTTGTAACAAAAATACTTCTGTGTGTTTCTAGTAAACTGGCAGATTTTACTGACTGACTCTATTTGTTCCACTCCAGAAGTTCTGACAGACATAAGTGTAAGTTTAATACACCTATAGTAAATGACATGTAGAGGAAAAAAAAAACAAAACCAAAAACAAAGTCAACATTTAACATACCAGGTCCCAAATAAAAAACTCTAAGTGTCATGGCTGCTTAAGAAAAACAAACTACATCATTTAGCAAAAAGACTGTTGATTAAGGTTTGGTACACATCTTCACTAAAATATGTATTTCAGTCACATCAGTTTTTTAAGAGGTTACTCAAATTCAATAATTTAGCTAAAACAGAATGGGATTTAAAATATTGGCTAAATGACAAAATTCCATTGAAATATAAGCACCTGATTCTGGACTAATCTACTGCAGATGAAATTCCTACCTGAATTGTTCCCTTATTACACTAACAATGCACCATTGGCATCTAGTTAGTGGCCGATTTGTAGGCTGTTTGCACATTTAAAAAGACCAGTCCCTTCACTTCCCAAACGATATTGCACGATGACAACATATATATGTATATGTAGGGTGGCAAGGAAAGGAGAGAAGGAGTTAAAGATGGTTATATTCTTCAGATGAAAGTATTTTTGTCCGCAGATCAAAACCCAACACTATTTATCACTAGCAAATGAATTTTTCCAGCACTGTCACATTTTTATCTGATTCAATTTGATCAGTGTTTTAATCACAAACTGTATGTTTAGCCAGACGTTTGGTCATCTAATTATAAGACAGAAGCATTGCTAAAAACATTACCATAATTGATGTGAAGATTATGTTAATTAAAACACACATACCAGTGATATTTGTTATTAGCTTTCCAGACATTTTTCTGCAAATGAACTTATGAAGGTATACTGATTAAGGTATCTTATGAAAGGGAGGTATCTTTAAAAAAGATATTTCAGATTTTGCCATGCTAACCATTTTAAAGCTTTTTATGTATTTTGATTCTACTAATACTTTTCAGTCTAAAATAAGTACTAAGTCTTTACTGTGTGTAAAAAAGGGCGTGTCCTGGATTAGTTACTTCCATCTTTCTCAAATTGCAGTCTCCTAAAAATTTTCCTGTGCAGATCCACACCTACTGACAATAAGCACTCTTTTCTTAATTACCATCATAAGATCCTCAGAATTGGACACCAGGGGCCCATAGATCATAGGTTCACAACAAGTGATTCAAAAGTAAGGTAGCAAACTCACTTCTCTTAACCACTTTGGGAACACTGGGAAAAGTGACAGATCTTTGCAATCTTGAGGGTCTTGGCAGTTTCAGGCTTGGGGTTTGTGACTTGTGTAAATTGTGAATTAGAGAGTATTTGTTGGACTGTGGAATAGGTAATTTTATTTTGCATTTTAAATGCAGATTTTGATATAGCTAATCCCATGTGTGGGAAGAAATAAGTAGAGGCAGACTTGGTTCCAATCTACAAGGCAGGGGACAGGAGCTGCACACCCATGGTAACATCAGGAGATGCAGAAGTGCACACTGTTGTAAATACATAGTAAAGGCAACTTTATGAAGTGCATTTCTTTAAGTGATGCCTGCATATAATTTCACACCAGCATCATGTAATGGATGTCAATAGTTATTCTCAATTTATGGAAAAATCAACTGAAAATCAATTTCATAGTCCTTAAACAATATGCAAAAGCCAACACAAGAAAACACGTATCATTCCCTTGTTTCTGGTAGGAACAGGATCTCAAAAATATATTCATGAAATGGGCAATTTTTGATTTAAAGTCAGTTTAAGCATATGAACAGCAGAGCTCTGCTCAAGTGCATCTACTGTGGTACTGTGTTCAGTTATGGGCAGACCATGATGTCTGAGGTTGTATTCACTGGTTTTAACTGCATGCTCAATTGCACCATTCTGTGGTGTGCTGTGGGAAAATTGGCCTGGCCTTTGTGAGTACCTGTACAGATGAGACTCTGTCCCGTAAACACAGTAAACTGCTTTCAGCTTGGCATGCTACGGTTTTCTCTCTGCAACCTCTGTTCCAATCAGTGGTAAGGCAGGAGTCCAACTTGGAGCACTGATCTGTTCCAGCTGTTGCCATTAATGCAACCTTCATTTTGGAACCAAGAGGTGAATGCAAGACATGAGACATTGTTTGAAGGCATTTTCTCAGTGACTTGTTAGCCAGCAGCATGCCTGGCTAACAACATGCAGACATGGGGGCAGCTGATACAGATTTTCATAGCTGTGAAATCCCATACTGCTGATCAGTGATGCTGTGCTAAGACAGCAAGCAGAAAGCAATGAAACAGCCCTATGCTGCAGACTAGAAAGGGTGTCAGAAGAGTCAGATTTACAAGAAAAGGAAGGTTCCATGGAGCTGTTGAAAGAGCTTGCCTCTAATTTACCTAGTTAAGATGAAACTCCCCACCTCCCTCTGCAACCTCTTCTTTCCAGCACTACAAACCAGAGTAGAGCTCTATTTCTAATCTGCATGAAAATAAGGAATATAACTCAATTTGGGTTGTCCTGCTGGATTTGTGAAGAGTTTACAGAAGAGTTTCGTGGAAGTGAAACTTGGGGAGCAATTGTTTAGCTTAGAGGGAAGGGTATGAGGAATATGGGATGCACACATGATATCTGGATTTGAGACTGAAATCTACACTGTTACCTTTGCTTTATCCTCCGTGAACTCTCATTTTCAGTAAGCCAAGGTCATGTAAAATGACTCTTTCCTAGCCCACATCCACACCCAGCCGACTTCAGCATTTCCTAATTAGGTTATATTCATTCTTTATAATGTGCTTGTAATAGATGTGGTACTGTAGTGTAATCTCTACTGATATTATTCACTTCCCAGGAATGTACAGCTGAAGCTGCTCTGCAGGCTCTGACTGAAAACAATGGGTGTGCAGCTGACAAATAGAAGTAGCTATTTTACATGCCCTGGTCTATTTGGATGCCATTGTTTAAGTGATGTCTGCTGAACAGGTATTCACATTAGAAAAACAAGCACCATTAAAATTTTCTGATGTGGCAGCTATTTTTGAAACTCATTAAAGCTTGCTAGTGCTTTTCCCATGCAATGAAAAACTGGAATTGCCTGTTGTAATATTGGCTGGCAGTTATGAATGGTTTCAGCTCACATTTTATAATGAAGTAGTGAGCTCATGCTATATAATTGTGGGCTATCCCCAACAATATTTTTATTCAGTGTTATTGTAAGACTAAATTAAAACCGCCAAAGAGCCCAATTTCTCAAGATGCCAGGTGCTCTCACAGCAGTTAATGGAAAACTACTCAGCAGTTTCAGAATTAGTCCCTAAATGCTGATAGTGATGCTCAAACTTTCATATTAAGCAAGATAATTTGCAGAGCTGTTGGTTCTTCCACGCTTCTTTTTCTTTGTGAGTATTCACTGCTAAAAGTATTATTTTTTCTATTTAGTCTATCAATTTATCACATTTATGTGAGCTACTGCCATATCCTTTCAAATGACTTGTGGTTTACTTTTCCTCTTCTAAGCCTAAAACAAGCTTAAATGTTCTTTTACTGAAAATTAATTAGTGATGCATTTGAAGCTGCTGTTGATCATAGACAGTGGCACGTGTCTGGCACTAGACACTTGTTTGCACGCCCTCCTGCCAAACACTATGGAATTTTTGTCCTTATCTCCCTGAGGTGTTCTGCAAGGAAATGTGCTCTGAGCTCACATGACCAAGAGAGAAGATGAAAAGAGAAAGGAAAAGCCCTTTGAGGCAATCAGTGAACTACCACCTTCTTTCACTGGCTGAATCACTCCATGCACTCCTCCAGGAATTACGGGGAAGCCTGGGAAGCCTGGGGAGTGGGGGAAGGTTGGTACCTGCACATACCCATCCTTCCACTTGGCATTTTACAAAGCAGTAGGAAAATGCAGACTAGGACAGCCAAATCTTGTGCAGTGTCGGAATACCAAAAACAGCTGAAAGTCAAACATCCATCACTAATGTGTACAAGGTCAGGCAAAACCCTTGCTCAAACTGAGGGTCAATTAGTCCTTCTTTTTTCCCCTGAGTCCAAAGTGTTATCACCATAGAGGATAATGAGTTAAAGCCAAGTATGGTCCTCTGGAAACCAGAGGTCATGGAACAAGAGTTGAAAAAAAAGGTTCCAAATATTATAAGTCTTTCAACACTGTTTTCTAGGTATTCTGTTAAATATCCCGCTGGGAGGCTTCTTTTCGTCAAACTAAACCACATTTCTTTGGACTCTCTTTTCTGAGTGATTTCAAATATATAAAGAATTTAGATGAAAAACAGATCTGTATTTTTTCATTGTTTAAAGCGTGGTAGTAAATGCTCACTTCTCAGAAGAGTGATAGTGATTTTATTTATAGAAATTCCCAAAGTGACAGTTACAGAAATAATCTGTGGCAAATAAGTTGCAGAAGACTTTTTCCCTCAGTCAGATGATATCCTTGCTTTCCAATGCTGTGTAATGATTTCCATGAAAAGAAGCTTTATTATATAGCACTGATAATTGTTTTCACTTGGTAAGAGCAAACAGTGAGCATAAACTATAAAGCTGGGGAAAATAACAGCCTCCTAATAGGATTGTTATAAAGAAGATGGTCTCACTGTTCTCTGGGGTGATTGAGAGAAGAAATTAGACTAATTTACAGCCAAGAAAGACATAAGTGGTGTATCTGTTGGGAAAACAGCATAAATACAGATAGTGAAAAAATGAGAGTATGGGGCTATCTCAGGAGACTGTGGATTTTCCACCAGTGGATGATTTCAGGAACAGAGGATAAATGAAGATGTGAAGAAATATCCCAGGTATGTGGTTGACCAATTTGCTCACAGCGCCACAGGGATCAGGGAGAGATTGTGAAAGGTGAGATTTGTACACACTATGCAGCAGCCCATTTTAGGGAACTCTAAAGGGGCTGCATCTGCCCTGGAAAAGAGCATGGTAATGACTGCTTGATCCTCCATCACGGCACAATGTGGAGTAGATGACATCAAAGTCCTTTCAGTTCTGACCCTACAGTTCTGTAGTAGTCTATAGCATAGTCACTCTCTGAAGTAACTTACCAGAAATGTAGTAGGATGGATATGTGTGCATTGGTAATCCACACGAGTCACTAAAACAGAGCCAAATATCTAGACCATTCCTAGACAGTATTGCTAAATGCTGTTCAGCAATAGTGTTTCAGAATGTTATCATCAGGAATCCTGGAAACTGGAGTTTTTGAAAAAGGTTTTAGTCACGTTTTCTTGTTTGTGTTGGTAGTATGAGGTTTTTACATTAAATAATTCAACTTATAAGCTTCCAGAGCTTATGTTAATCATGTGTACTTTTAGGGATCATAAAACCTTTTAAACAGACAATTTCAAAGCAGAACAGACTGCTTAACAATCCTCACTAAACTCATGGTCTAGCTCTAGCTGAAAGAAGAGCAAAAGCACCACACACTTAAGCTGGCGTATATAAATAAACCCAATATTACGGCAAATAGAAGTTGTCCTGATTCAGCAAAGCACTTAAGGAGATACTTACATTCCCTAGATATCACAGGAACATGAAGTATTCAAGTATGTCTGCCATTTAGGAATCTTAAGACCATGCTTTGAAATCCAGTTGTAATTCCTAATGAAAGAGGTTTAAATTAAAAGGAGAGAGGGCATAAATCTGTGGTGAAAAGAGATTTAACAACAGAGGATCCCATCACTCCTTCCCAGTGATCGATTAAAAATATGCATGTTTTTAATCATTCTGATACTTTGGCTGTAAAGAAGTTGAGGAAATTGATAATTAATTGATAATTAAAGTTCTCCTAGGAACCTTGGTTCTGCCTCTGGCCCCTACACGTCCGTGCTTCAGGATTTCCCATAACATGTTTAGCTGGAGAAGGGATTGGTGTTTTATCTGCAGAAAACTGGAAATTTGCTCTAAACCGTTACTGCCTCAAAACACAAATGGTATTTATGTGTACACATATCACTTTCCTATTAATATGTCCTTTGCTCCTGCCTTGGCTGTAAAACCAGTATCATTGTGACCAATGATGGCACACTTGGGTGCAGTGCAGAGGGCTGCAGCCTGGCTTAGATGGGACGGCTAACACGGAACTGGAAAAGGTAAGAGCAATGATACAAGAGATGGCATGGCTGTGCCTTCAGGCCACATCAAACTTTAGGGCTGCAGTAAGGCAGTGAAAACGTGCATGCATCTCAGATGGGATAAAACAAGGGGAAAAGAAGAAAGAATGAAAAGCTGGAACAGGTGTCACAGATCAGAGGTGCAAGAGGTCACAACATGAAAGGGCACAAGAGAGAAACTTGAGTAAAACCAATTGTGGCACAGTACAGTGGCTCAAAGGTTTGAAACCCAGCTCTGGAGGGAAGAACCAAGGAAATATTCAGAAGAGGCAGGGATGTGTAACATGACTGGAACAAGCTTTTGAGTGAGCTACTGTCAAGTGTTGCCAGCCTGTTATTATAGCAAATGAATCCATGTGTCTGTTTCCTTTGTCCTCAGAAACAGTTGTGTGGATTTCCTTCAGCTTCAGCACATGGCGCCACACACATGCATGCCCACACACATGTCCTTTCTGAACTAAAAGGAAGTATGAGCAATGTCATCCCTTCAGTGTCCCTTTTAAAAATTTTTAAATTACTTAAATTTGGTTCCTAAACAAGAAAGTAGTCTCAAACGTAGAGTTGGTAGATGAAAGGTAGCATGGAGTGCATTCAAAGAGGATAAATAATTGAATAATTGCTAAGTTGGAAATGTATCCAAAGAAGCCAGGAATTATTATAGAATTCTTTTTTCTTTTGCTTACACAAACTTTATAATAGCTGTTTTCTCTGACTGTCCTTTTGTATAAACTGGGAGCAGCCTCTGGGCTGTTCTCAAATTTACTTTGGCTTCTGCAATAGCACTTAAGGATTACTGGAACTCTGCATGCCTGCAGTACTGTCGGAGGCTGGGGCACAGAGCCATCCCAATCCCCTGGGCAGCAGTGGGGCTGCTGCCTCCAACCACCTGCTCTGCCACTGCCTGCCCCCACCTGGGAGGCCGCACGCCGGGCGGGACTGTCTGCACAAAGCCCTTGCTCCTGTGGAGAGAGCACCTTCATCCTTGGCTGTTAAATGACATATGGAGGGCTTCCGGGGGCTTTTTACCATCGTGATACGAAAATCTAATGGTTAAAAAGATTTTCGCAGAATTGAAAAGATCTCAGCAATGAGAAACTGTGAAAAATGTGAAAGGGCAGTATTTTCTCCATAAATTTTATTTCAGATAGCAGGATTGGGCCATGCATGGCCTCATGCTTCCCGCCCGGGGACATCACCCTGTATGCGTAAGGGCAGAGCAGCCTGCGAGCATGCTGAATATTACAGTCTCAACACCTTGAAAGGAACATGTTCTCTGAATTTGGGTACTGTATTTACAAAAAAAGAAAAGACAATTACCCTGTGGTAAAGTGCCTTAGGGTCCGAGTGCTCCAATGCAAAGAGAGCAAAGGGGGAAATTCTCTCACCCAGATGTGGGTGTGTAAACATACAATGCACCCACTGTTTACACTGATTTTAAAACACCATACGTAATGAAAATTATGCAAATATTTAGAAAAATACCTTAGCCTGGATAAGGTATATACAACACTTAATACTTCAGTAAGAGCACATGCAGTGCTTGCATGGCAGTGCCAAAAGTAACATTTTGAAAAATGACCCTTCGGTAAAACTGTCAAGCACAGAGTGTTGAGTCCAGGTACCTGTCAACAGAAACCTTTGGGAGGATGTCACAGCGAGAGGTGGAACAATACTGGGGTCTCTATCTGGATTAACCAGAGAACTTGTAAAAAATTTAACATCAGCACAGTATTTATGGGCTTCCTAGTCAGTAATCTGCTGGCCTGCCAACAGCTATTTTGAGCCCTTTCCCGTTCTGGGCAAGGCAGTTTCACTTGTATAAAACAGATGGGCAGGTGCCCTTAAATCTGTCATTATAGGGCTCTTGGCCGACGCTGGAAGGTCCGCACCCCGCGCAGCACCTCCGCGCCGCTGCCCCGCTCCGGCCCCGCCGCTGGGCGACAGGAGACGCCTCTGCGCCTCGGCAGCTCTCGCAGTATTTGCCGGTTACCTGCAAATCGCAGAGCGCCGAGCCCTGAAAGCCCGAGCGCGCCTTAACAACGCGTAAATAATGGAGGACAGGCAGGATGAATGAGAGCGGCGGGCGGAGAGCGGGCTGAGCCTCACCCCTGACGGATCGGGGGCCGAAGAGGTAAGGGGCAAGAGGGTAGGGGTGAAAAAATCATCAGCTTTAAAGCACACCTCGGAGCTGACCGTCCTCGGAGGTTGGGGGGAAGCGGGTTGCCCACCCAAGGGCTTAATCGGGATGCTACCAGGGTGTAGCAAGGGCCTCCCGGCACTGCCCGCAAGCCCCCACCCCCGCAAAAT